>JANEHU010004975.1:0-30938 GCA_027563435.1 Nasonovia ribisnigri
AAACGTTAGCGCGTGATGATCCGTTAGAATAAATGTTTTATTTCCTAGTATGTATTGCCTAAATTTATTACAGCAATATACCAGTGCTAAAGCTTCTATTTCTGTTGTTGAATATCGTTTTTCTGGTGGTTTGAGAGTTCTACTTGCATACCCTAGGGTTGCTCGTTCGTTGTTATCTAAAATTTGAAATAGCTCTCCCCCAATTGCTACTTCAGATGCATCCGTATTAATGTACATTGGTTGTTTTAATTTTGGAAATGATATTATGACTTTGTCTAAAAATGCTTTCTTTGATCTGTCAAATGCCTCCTGGTGTTTTTTCTCCCACGTCCATTTCTTGCTAGCTTTTGTAAGTTCTATGAGTGGTTGAATAATGTCCGCAAAATCTTTGACATATTTTCTGTAAAAGTTTAGGAACCCTAAGTAGCTTTGCACTTCTTTAATCTTCGATGGTGTTTTAAATGTCTGGATCGTTTTAATTTTCTCTGGGTCCATTTTTAATCCTTCTGTGGAAATAATATGACCTAGAAATGGTACCTCTTTCAAAAAAAATCTGCATTTGTCGATGTTAACAGTAATGTTGAACTGCTTGAACCTAGTTAACACTGTCCTGATATGTTTGTAGTGGCTGTTCTCATCTGTTGACGTGATTAGAATATCATCTACATATATCGTAACGAAGGTGTGTAATAATGGCCCCAGCACTTTGTCCATACTTTTCTGGAATTCTGATCCACTTATGTTTAAACCGAATGGCATTCGTTTAAATGAGTAATTTCTTCCATCGATTAAAAATGAGCATAGTTCTCTGCTGTTTTTTTTCTAATGGCACCTGCCAATAACCTGACCTTAGGTCCAGTGTACTTATGCATTTGATCTCTTCAAATTTTGAAAATATCGTTTCAATTGTCATCGGGCATTCTCGATCAGGGACAATGATTTCATTCAACTTTCTAGCATCTAAGCATAATCTAACTTCGCCATTTTTTTTAAAGACTGGTACTATAGGTAGACAATATGGTGATCTAGATTTTTCAATTATGTCAAGATCCATCATTCGTTTTATCTCTTTCTTTACCGCCTCTTTTTTTGCTATAGGTATCGGATAAGGTCTTTGGTTGATCGGTTTGCTGTCCCTTATGCGTATTGTGCACCAATAATTCTTTATTTTGCCTGGTTTTTCACTGAATACTTCCGGAAAATCCTGAATTAATTTATCTAGTCTATGTTGTAAATGATCTGGTAGGTGTTTTATTTTATTTTCTTTATGAGTTTCTGTGATGGTTTCTGTTGTTATTGCCTTCAAGTGTATCGGATTTTCTTGTATTTTATCCATTAACTGTATTTCGTGTATTTTGTTATTAATTTTCAGTATCAGAATTCTTTTCCCAAAATCGATTGATGCTCCGTGGTTTTCAAGGAAATCATTTCCTAGTATTCCTTTTTCGTTTAAATTTTTTATTACCATGAACGGTGATTGCAATATATTTTCTCCGATTTTGATTGGTAAAAGTATTTGGGTCGATATCTTTGTCATTTTGTCCCCTATTGCGTTGTATATGTGTAATCCGTTCACTGGAATTGTTGGTGTTTTAGGGTTTTCGTTCATAATTAATTGTTGATAGTGTTCTGATATAGCACTTATTTCTGCCCCGGAGTCTATTAACATTTCGTATGTTGTGTCATTAATCTTGATTTTAACATATGGGCATCCTTTTGTTGTTGTCTTTTTCATTTCTGCGTCGTATTCGTCGTCTTGCAATAAGTCCGACGCTTTTAATATTGCTATTTTGTTCGTGGTTTGTATTTGATCAGGGGTGTTTATGACAGTGGCTGATCCAGGTCCATCGTCCCCCATTCCTGGTTTTTTGACTCATTATCTTTTTCGGTCTCAACATCATTTTCCTCGTAGGTCCCGTCCTCATCATTGTATATTGCCAACTGTTTTACTGCTTTCGGGATGTACTGGTTTTGTTGCGTATTTACTCCCGCTGTTTGTCGTGTCATCGATTGGTATGGTGTTTGATTAATTCTGTTTGGCTGTCGTGTTTGTTGTGTTGCATTGTTTTGCCCCTGCCGATAGTTATTGTTTCGCGGTTGTTGCTGCGTGTTGTATCGATTGGCGAATTGTTGTGTTTGGATATTTTGTTGGTCGTAATTAATTTGTTTGTTGTGGCTATTTTCTAGTTCGCCTAGCTTCTCCCATATATTTAAAAATTTTTTTTCCCGAGTGGTTTGTATGTATGCCTGGATTGCGACTGGAAAATGTTTTGTTATTAAATTTATTGCCTGTTCTTCATTAAGTTTTGGGGAGTCTAAATATTTTAGTTCTGCCATCCATAGGTGAAAATGTTCTTGGAAGTTATTTGTTATAGGTTTCTTCCCTGCTTCTGTGCATTTTATGAATATATTCCATTGTTTATCTTCTGAAAAGAAATGTTTTAGGAATAACTGCTTGAATGTTTCTTCTGTCGGGGTTGTATCTTTAATCATGCTGAACCATTTGGCTGCTTTTCCCTTCAAACAGTTTTCTATAACGATTATTCTATCTATTGTCGTTATTTTTTTGTGTGTTATATAGGTTTCGAGATTTTTTAAAAACATCTTCGGGTGTTCGTTGTCTTCCCCACTAAAGTTTGGCATCGTTATGTCGATATTATTTGATCTTTGCGTTGTTTCTTCTGTCCTATTGTTGTTCACAAGCCTCATGTCTCGTTCATGTTTTGCTGTTTCGACCGTTAATTTGGTGTCTGTATCGTTGATTAATTGTCTTAGCGCTGTAATTTGTTGTTCATTTTTTTCGTTTAGCTCCGTAATATAACGTTTAAGCTCTGCCATTCCTGTGTCTTGCTGCTCTATTTTCTCTCGTAATTGTTGTACTGTATCCTCCAGATGTTGGATTCGCTCGGTGTTGTTTCTAACCATCTTGTCTGCTTTTATTTGACGTGTTTAATCTCGGTGTCGTGGACTTCTTGCCACTAGTTGGGCGCCAGTTGAAGCGGAGCGTCCGTTAAGACGTCCCGCGTCGTAAATAAATAACGATTTGTTTATGGTATCACGTTATTTCTATTTCCAAGTAATTATATTTATACATATATCAGGGTCGAGTAAAGCGTCGATTTGTGTCGACCAGACTTAATTAAGTGAGTCGACACAATCGGGGGCGCTTGGGTGTTTAGTCGGGCGGTAGCCGGACCCTACTCATACATAATAGTTTTTATTAGCCGTTTTATACAATATGGGTGTGAGAGTCGGCCGTCGTCGGTACAAACTTAATTAAGCGGTACCCCGACGACGAACCGGACTCGGGCAGGACAACTTATTTAAGTGCCTGGTCGTAGAGATGTTGGCCCTGAAAAGGGCCGTTTTCGTAATAACGTCGAATCTCGGCAATTCTTGCCGGTCGACGTTGACTGCAGCGGTATCCGTGGGTTGCCGTTGATTCTTGCCGTGAGTCGGTGACCTCGTCGATAGTCGTGGAACAATAGCCGCTATGTGTTCCGCGTTAGTCGGCGATCAGGCACGGACTCTCACCGTATGGCGGCGGCGTTACGTGTCTGCGGCGGTCGGGTAACTCGTAGAGCCGCGTGAGGCAGTTGCGTCGTCGAGCTGCAAGTTGACACGGAGGCCCGCCGTGGGATGGTATTGTTGTGAACCGTCGATGGGCGGTTGCTGCTTATAGCCGTGGGGCGGCGCTGGTGTTGTCGGCTGCGGGTCTGCACGAAAGTCTGCCGTATAGCGACAACGTCGTTTCACGTCGTCGGCCGGGAGCTACTTGAAAGCCGTGGAGTGGCGCTGATCAGCTGTGGTCGTTGGTGGTCTTGGTCTTGGTCTTGGTCTTGGTCTTGTCTTCAGAACTGGTAGTGTTGACTGTTGTTGAAGTGTTGAAGGTTGAAATAAGACTGACTAGATTGTCGAAAGTGTCCGGTATTTATACCCTTTTCGACAATCTAGTCCGTCGCTGATTGGTCCGCGCGTTTCGTGTTGACAGATGAATATCACACCGTTGTATTGTCGTTTCTCTTTACTAGGTGTGATTTTCATCTGTCAATCGTTCTTATTGTAACTAATTGTTGGTCTTGAAAAAGACCGTTTTGTGGTTGCCGGTTTATTCCGTTACAAATTTCACTGAATTTGCTTATCTAGTCCCTGGTAATTTGCAGAAAGCAAATAGAAAGTAAATATATTACAAAACAATATTAACTTTCATGAGTGATACACTTGATATACTTTTGTAAATTGTAATATAAGTAACAAATAAAAATAATTTGTGAATTAAATATATAGCCAATTTTTAAATTTGATTATAAGAACAATTTAGACTATAAAAACATTTATCTAAATCAAGAAGTTTATTTTTAAATATCAATATTTTTTTGGAGTAAATTAATTTAAAATGTAATAACTTTTTTTCAAAATGTTATTTTGGAAGATTTCCTGACATGATTAGGTATACTTCTTAAATTATTTATTAACCATATAGGTAATTTTCACAATTTTTGTCATACTTTTAACTGACATACATTTTTTTTGTCATATCCTTCATTTATACACCATATGACTATTGTATATATTAATAAATTAAATAATAATGTGAGCAAATGGTGTATCAATGTACCACTTCGCTGTTCCGTTCCAGGCTTTAGTATTATCCAAATTGTTTTATTGAAAAAGTCGTCAATAACATGTCTTTGAATATAACTATTGTCAATGTTTCTCACTCGGTTACTCATTATTTCGGGTGTAGAGTTTTGTAGCGGTACGTTTATTTTTAAAAATGTAGCGATTAACTCGATATGATGTAGTACAATTGGTTTAACGATTGCAGATTTTCTTTCAATAATATCATAAATAGCAGATTCTAAATCTTGCAA
Source organism: Nasonovia ribisnigri (assembly GCA_027563435.1). NCBI lineage: Eukaryota > Metazoa > Arthropoda > Insecta > Hemiptera > Aphididae > Nasonovia > Nasonovia ribisnigri. The sequence continues at coordinate 4,875 of JANEHU010004975.1, forward strand.
CTGTAATAGATCTGAGCGATTTAACAAAACACGACATCCGTCTTGAATTTTTGATTCTAATACGAGTGTGTTCTCCGATTGATACACCATACTAGTTAAAGAAATTGAGTCTGTCTCCAAAAATAATTTTCGTTTATATTTTTCTGGTTGTTCGAGTATGAACGAAAGAATGTTTCCCATAAGTCTGAATATACGCATTAGAAAATCGGCAGGAATATTTACGTGACGTGAAGCTGTTATAATATGTATCTTGGTGTTGAATTCGTCGGTAGGGTCTAGTCCAATGTTTAAAAACTTCCGAGCCGTGAAATCAATAGTCAAGTTACTGCAGTCGATGAGATTAGCTGGTGGTGCTGGTGGAGTATATTTAAAAGGTTTCTTCCAAATATTAGACATATTTTCGACTGGTCCGGCCATATTTATTTTATAGAACGAAAAATAATTTTATTTTAAAAACTGAGAAATAAATATATATTTTAAACACTGAACACGATACGAACGCACAAACACTCGGGCGGGTGAAGAGCGACTGATTTCATTTTACGGTATTAAACGTGTACATTGAATATTATTTGGTGGGGGAATATCTGCGTGTCGCTGCAGGGATATTGCATGCAGCTACATGTCGTAACATAACACACGATGCAGCTGCGCCATAGGTACATTCCTGAATTATTATTTCGTATATTACGTGTAAAAATATTTTAAATAAAAACTAAACACAAATATATTAACGGCTGCGTGATAACACAAATATGATAACATATATCTTAGAAATAATCACAGACTTCTATACTATAGATAAGGTACTCGGAGAATTTAACAGTGGGAGCGGTGAAGCCCAGCTGTTGAGCGCTTATCACACATCCGCCATTTTGTTGGTTGGCAAAAAAGTCATATTCACTATAATATGTCGGCGTGCGAAGCCTCTGACAAATCGTTTTTCATCATCTCAAGACACGTGTCGTCGTTTTTGTAATGTATCACTTATCCCAATGTTGCCCCCCTCCCCCCTTCACATGTAAAATGTTTAACTCCGTGTAATTCACTGTTTCCTTTGATACTCAACCTCGTAATGCAACACGTAAGGCCGTTTTTAAATAGATACCAGAAAATATACTTTCTTTGACGTTTTCTGGGGACCCCGTGGTCTGTATCTCACATACAGTGACCCAGTGGGCTGAGAAATGTATTTTACGTCTTTACCGTAGTTCCGTCGTATCCGTGGGTGTCCACGTGATCCCAGACTTATGGTTCTAACGATAAATTTAAAAAAAAAAAAAACATTTTATTTACATTAAAGATTATGCGTCTTGCACCGAGTGTCATAAATCATAATATAATTTCCTCTTAAAGAAAAAATATCCGTTTTGCGACGAGACCGAAAAAAAAACATTTTATTTCCCTTTAAAATATTTAACGTGTGCCATGCTGCCATTTTTATTCTTTGACACCTTGTGGTGCATCAAACTCGTTAGCCTCAATTTCCCCTTATATAGCTTTCAATATTTTTTTTCTTAATAATATAAACTGTACAAATCTTTAAAATATGAAACTACTTCTTTTAACTGGCAAAAACTTAAAACATAAAATATTCAATTTCCCTCATGGCATAGGTACCGCATTGCTAATAAAAAATTTAAAGATTCAGATTAAAATTATTCTCTTGCAAGTAAAATCATTAAAATACACCACCCGAGTACCCTCATAAGCTGTGATCTTATAATTGTAGTGATTCCATTTACAGAGTTTAAATTGAAGTGTTTGGGTGTCAGGTAACAAGATAGAATAATAACACAAGTTTAATTTTCTATTAAATTGTTTATTTGACACTTAAAACTTGTAATAATTTTGGTTGTAGTTACAATAACGCTATGGGAAAGTGTTTGTACTGGTTCTCACAAGACACGTCTGAATCAATTCTGCTCGTATTTCTTCTATAATATAGAGTTTACCCTTTCCTAATGATAAGTAATAAGTATGGTATCCCAAACCTGTGGCGTAGGTGCGTACGGGGTACAGGAAACTCCATTGAACTATCCTGGTTTGGTTATTCTATGTTTATATTATATTTTTAGTCGTACCGTCGACATCCTGTTTAGTGGCGCCATCGATAGTGTAGTCCATAATAATCTATATCCTAAATCCTAATATATATATATATATATTTATATATTAATTACTCAAACAGTGTATATTATAATAATATATTATACTACCAAAATATGTTTCGCCCCTTTTACCAATACGCAGTATTGTATGATAATTATGCCATTTGAACAAAAAAATATTCTTTATGTGATTTTTAGTACAACAAAATTATAATCATTGAATTTTGAGAGTTCTAATTTGGTTATCTATAACTTGCTATTTTTGCTAAATCTTTTCCCGCCTATAAACATAATATGATAGGGTTTTAAATATATATTCTATATATTATTTTACTGTTGGCTTGTCTCCAGTACATAAAACGTCACAAAAAAAAATTAAGATTTGTTTCATTAATTCACATAAATCTTAATAATTCAAATAATTTAGTTATAAATGAACTTGTTTACAATTTAGAATATAGATATTGCAAGTGTTTGTTTTACACTTACATTAAATATATTTTTTTTCCCCAATATTTTACATCAAATATAATACATATAAGAAACGCATATACAGTATTTGATGTCATGACAATATTTATTGGTTGATAAGAAAACTGTCTGTAGTATCAACGTTTTCGGCACAAACAACATCGTTTGAATTAATTATATATTATTTTCATTTCGTTGTGTTAATAACTCCCATTTGGACTTTAAGAGTCCTTCTCAGAGTCCTTTAGGTGTACGTAACCTTTTTATTATGCTCTAGATTAACGAACGATGTCTCTCACACCCCAATTGGTATTGCGACTGTAGGACGTAGGTCTTGCTCATAGTAATTTATTAATATACATGCAACAATTCTATTACATATGACAAGAATTATCTCTTGCATATTCATTTTTAAAATGTCTAATGAGTTGTCGAACCCGTCTGTAGTGATCGCTTTGCAGGACAAGACGATCGGTACCACAATAATTATTTCAACGACGTAGCAACCTTCGTTCCTGTCTTGAGACTATGGTAGAGAAAGATAGGTATTGCAATAATTAAACACTTTTAATTATTATTTAATAATATAGTAAAAAAACTTTATTACTGTCAACTTTAAACATAAAATAACTAGATGCACTGTCATAAGCTTATTAGACCTTTGACGAGTGCTGACTATCTCCTAACTTTTGGTAGGCGCTCTATCCGTATTTATGCGGGCCTTAACAATAACGTATTATATCATGCATATAATGTATTCTAAATTTACTCTCTATTATTGTTAACTTGCATTATTATGCGAATAAGTGGAAACAACTTGTTGTTATCACCTTTGATCTATATTTCCTGTTATTTAGACTTTCCACGTTCACCGTACATTAAATATTGCTGCCTACATTAAATAATATCATAAATTATACTATTGTGTAATTTATTATTTTATATTACATCGGTAAAATAATTATATTCTGCTTTTGGGTTTACTACATCCCTTCCCTCTAAGATGAAAGTCTCCGACTTTCAAAAAAAAAAAATAAATACTGATATCCCCCTTTAAAGATTTAGGTTGAATTTTAGTTTGGGATAGAGCATGTTAGACACTACACTCTCTTCCTCTGGAACGGCTTTTGCAGTATCCGCTGGTAGTCCTGTAGCTTCACTGTTGGTTCTTGTAACGTGGTTTGTGTTCATTTATCTTCCATCAGGAATAGACATTCGCATGGTCTGGCCAGTTGTGTTTTTGTAATCTGATATTTGATGAACTATTTATTAGAATGTTTATTAATATAATAATAGTTTCAATATTGATTCAACCTACGGCGGATCAATACAATCAATTACCTATTACAAAATCCTAATCTAACCGTACTAAAATCCGATGAATAATAAAAAAAAATATTCATATAGGTATATAGATATAGAAGAAAAATAAAAAAAGGAAAAATAAGAAAAAAAAACAATATAAAAACAATGGAAAAACACTTTAGACATTCTGTACTAAAATACAATGGCACTACACCAACAGGCTTATAGCTTTCATAATAATTATTATTAGGTTAGGTTCTAAATGGATCTCCTGAACAATTTGATATTTTGAGATAGCACCTTTTGGTTCTGAGCCCACGTAATACAACAAAATAACTAAAATTGTTAGAGGAAATAACAAAAATATCGTTATTCAATCTAAAATAAATAAATATAATATATAGTTTTAAGGCAATGATGTTCCATTTTTATATCCTGGCTAAAAACAAAAAAAAACACAGCATGATTATATTGTAGGGTAAAATTAAAAACAGTTTTATAAACATTTATAATTCAGTATCCACGTGAATCAGTCATGATAACAAACCCATCGTGTATAATAACAGTACGTAAATATTTATTTTGATAATTTATAATTGTATATCCTAATATTATTATGTATTTTTTGTAGATCGAAGACAATTTTTGTGAAACGAAGACAATACCGCCTAGACATACCAACATGAAAAATTTAATTTTATATATTACATTAATAGTTTCCTTGTTTCATCTAATCTTCAGCTTACAAGGGCATAAAAGGACTATGCAGGTATGTACAAAATTCAAAATATATAATAATGATAATTTTTAGAGTAGCGTACAATAATTCGGAATCCCACTACTTTAGACGTCGCTCGATTGCGGCCCGTCCATAGTAGCTAGGAAATACTATTTAAGTGGTTATCAAAACTAAATAAATACCCGATTGCGTCCGATACGTATTTTGACATAAATATAACTATCGTATTCACGATTCATACGATCACCAATATTCGGAATGGTAATATCCAGTCCATTAAAGATAAAAAAAAAGCAGATTAACTGTAAGATTGCAAGGTTGCTAGTGGAACACAGTTGTATATTGTGCTGTAGTGTTCAGACAAAATATTTGAAAGCTATTAAAATGAATTTAATGGACAAATAGAGCAATGTAATACATTTAATTTTAATTTTAAATCCCGATGTAATATTCGTAGATTTTGAAATATCTATACACAAGACAATTCGTTTAACTTGGCCATTGGCTACTACGCTACTATTAAAGGTTGCAGGTTCCATGTCTTTTTTTATTGTAAACCATGTATTATTTTAATATTCGACTAGGAACCTATTTATTGACAAATTAATTGTATTTCATGTCTTTTTTTATTGTAAACAATTTATTATTTAATTTGTAATGTATACCTATATACTTTTAAAATTGTATATTTAAATACAGATACAAAACATCCATTCAGAAAGTATTTAAATAGGTACTTTTTATACTTTATACTTGTTTTATAGTGATTTTGAAATACTTTATTATTTGGTAGTTAAACGACACAATTGGGTTACTTATATTTGGGATAAAATACGACCACCTGAATTTGGGCCGCTATCGGGCAACTCCGATTACTTTCGCTCGGGATAGTCGAATTGCACTATTATTACCTACAAAGAAATGGTCGAACTGCACACGGGTAAAAATCAGGTAGTAATCGAAGTGCACTATCGTTCAAAAAAAGAGTTAAAATGGAAAACCGTGGAAACTTGTTACGAGTCGAACGTGTATAATGAAAACCCGTTAAAAATATTACGAATCTTATGTTTATGAATGCTACGGCGGGAGTACCTATTTAATAGCATTATATATATTATATATTATATTTTTGACGAAGGACTTTTTCCGCCTCCTATTTGGGCTTCAGATACGATTTCTAGTCAAAGAACTACAAATGCATGCGAGTCGTTCCACACGAAGTTCAATAAATGATTTTCATCACCACATCCAAATATATATTTGTATTTATTGATGTTTTAACACAATTACAAATCGATACCTATATTTTAATGCAGAACACTGACACAAGACCATCTACAACACGGTATCAGAAAAAAATAAATAATATTGAAAAATATATAGACCTATATACTCAAAAGCATATTACCAGGCTAGAATTTTTGAATGCAGTTTGTCATTACTACAAAAAATGATGAAAACGAAAAAAAAAAATTATAATATTGACAATAATTAATTTTGACGATTTTTAAAAATAAATAAAAATAAAATGTATAATAATAATAATAATATGTATAATATAATATAATAGAATGTATAATAATTATAATGTATAAATATATAATTAACATAATGTGATGTATAAAACAATCATTTTTAACCACGCCAATGATTAAAATCATTGTCAGTCCTAAGCCTGTAAGCGGGAAGGAAAATGAGTGTTTACTAAATGTTTAACTCCTTCAAATGTATGATAATTTTGTTGAATTACTTTTTTTGAGCAAAGTGCAATTCGACTAAAATAAGTGCAATTCGACCATACCCCTTTCGCTCAGCTGTCCGTCCGTCTGTCACCAGGCTGTATCTCATATTATATTATATCAAATTATATGTACCTACACGCACTGATTTTAATCTTTTTTTTTTTTTAAAGGAACAAAAAAATATTGAAGAAATGAAACTCTTAATTAAAGAAATAAGAAACATTACAACAAGTATTAAAAGTTATGATTATTATGAACAAAATCTAAATGATTCCAACGTCACCACACATGAAATTAATGCGATGACTTCTATAAAAATAGCCTATGATTTTATACATAGCACTTTGGAAAAAATATTTAATAAAGGGGCTGCACCGTCTGAGGTAATACACCAAAATGGATCTAATAATCATCAAACATTTAACAACCCATCAAATGGATCTCAAATATACCAAAATTGCAACATAACAATCGTCAATGGTAGTAATCCAACCACTCAGACGAAAAAAAAAGCTCCGGGATAGATGTTATCTAGTCTGATCGATGCCACGTTTTGGAAGTGCTATTTTTAATTACACGCCGGAGCTTTTTTTTCGTCTGAGTGGTTGGATTACTACCATTAACGATTGTTATGTTGTAAGTTTGGTATATTTGAGATCCATTTGATGGGTTGTAAAATGTTTGGTGATTATTAAATCCATTTTGGTGTATTATCTCAGACGGTGCAGCCCCTTTATTAAATATTTTTTCTAAAGTGCTATGTATAAAATCATAGGCTATTTTTACATATTATGTTATTAGCTATTTAATATTTTATAACATCTATTAATTGTGTTCCATTCTTGTACCTATATATTATAATTGCTATTGGATATCACCATTCACCTGTATATTATATAATAACTTGTATATAATATTTATGTATTGTAAACCTTTAAAGATATTATGTTATCAACTATTTACTATTTTATAACATGTATTAATTTTGTTCCATTATTGTACCTATATATAATTGCTATTGTATATAATTTTTATAAATATTACCCTAACTTGTATATTGTAAACCTTTAAAGATAAAATAAAAATTATTTATTTACAAATCATATTTTGTTAATTCGATTGACTGATACCTGGTATATAAAATAAAACAATTCAAACTGGAAGATTCTATAACAATGTAATTATTAAAATGCAGATCCAGAGTATTCAAAATGTGGCCGTAGTATAATTAAATCAAATTTTGAAAAAATTTAGAACGAAAACAATTAGTAATTTTCATTAATTTTCGGTCTAGGACAAGTGGGCGCTGCCTACTGGGCACGGCCAACTCGGTGCAGCTAACTGAGCGTTGAGACAAGTAGACGTGGACTTAAATATAGTGGCTTAATATAATATATAATATATACTAATTGGCCCGTACGCTGTACTCTGTACAATTATTACAGAGGCGTGATAGTTAATGATAAAGTATGTTCATAAGGTTTGTGAAAAAAAATATTTTTTGTATGTACAGAACTTGGTTCTTTTAAGAACCATTAAGAATTTAAAGGATGAAACAGCTGCTGGAATCGATGAAGTAATGGTAAAACTAATTCAGTACATTGAATCAATTATTATAGGACCACATACTTATTTATATAACTTAAGTATTAAAAATGTACTTTCCTTGATAATTTAAAAATTGCTGTAGTAACTCCTTTATACAAAGATGGCGATCATAAATACATAAATAATTATAGGTCGATATCAATGTTAAATAACTTTTTGAAAATTCTTGAAAAAATAATCAAAAATCAACTCATTAATTACTTAGAAAAATATAAACTACTGTCTAAAAATCAATATGGCTTTAGACCGGGCTTAGGGACAGAAAATGCACTTTATAGCGCCACGAGTCACGTATATAATGACCTAGAAAAGGCATTTGACATGGTTAACCACGAAGAACTAATAAAGACTACCTAGTTTTGGCATAAAAACAACTAGTTTAAATTGGTTTAGAAATTATCTTAAAGATAGGCAACAAATAGTTAAAATAAAGAAAATATTAGGTCAAAAGAGGAAAATCATATGCGGAGTTCCACAAGGTAGTGTTCTTGGTCCTTTATTTTCATTTTATATATTAACTGTGTATGTAATATAAATATAGATGGTAAAGTTGTAACGTATGCGGATGACACTTGTCTACTCTTTACAGATAGTTCGCGGCCTTCTGTGCAACTTAAGCAATATCTTAGCTCAAAAAAGTAGTAAATCTTTTTAACTCAAAGAAATTATCTTTGAATATAAAAAAAACCTATTTTATGACATTCAGTATTTACAATTCGGCTATTCCTTTTGAGGAACTAACAGTACATTGTTGTAAAAATGTCGCTGAATGTAATGATGATATGTGTAAAAAAATCTCAAGGGTCCAGTCTACCAGATATCTAGGTATAACATTTGGCAGTAATTTAAAGTGGAATTTACATATGAATAATATAGTAATGAGGCTACGTTCTTCACTCCATAAATTTTATAAACTAAAAAATATCTTACCTGTAAATATATTGCGCAATATATATTTAGCTCTATATCAATGAGTGTTCCAATATGGATGTTTAGTGTGGGGTGGACTGTCCGAATTTTATCTAAATCCATTACAACTTCAACAAAACAAAATGATAAGAATCTGTTTAGATACAAAAACTATGGTAGGCTCAACGAATAAAAATTATATAGAAAAGAGCAAAAATTAATCACAGACTTTAGATGCACCAGTATCTCTGGTTTCAGACACATCTGCAGAAAACAATATACCCCCAAACAAAAAAAAAATTGCCACCGGATGCACGCTTATTTTCGAACTTTGGAGGCACATTTCAACGACATTGGATGAAAACTCAGAATCAAAAAATTACGTAAATCGAAAAAAATAAAGGTTATTATTATAAATAAATATACCACCGCTGAAAAACACGAAAACAATAAAAAAAATCATAAGTCCCGAACCAAAATACTCCATTTTGGTACCAATCGATCCAATGGGGCACGTCCGCCATAATAATAAATTGCTAAAACAGCTAACAGCACGGAAATTTAGGAACTGGGGGGAACCTTAAAATAAGTTTAAAAAACGAAATTTTGTCGACTTTGGCGACCCCCCCCCCCCACCTCAACCTATTGACCTACGACTCCGAAACCAAGACACACGGATTTGCAGACATGTCCTCTGTCGTTTCGGACCAAAAAAACCGTTAACAGCACGCGACACTCCGGAGCTAGGGGGGGAAAAACCTGAAAACATGACCTCAAAATCTCACAATTAGACAAACTTTTGAGGAATCTTGTATTAAATTTTTAAATCTATGTGAAAAAGTGAAAAAGTTTTTTCTATAGATTAACTACGAGATTATGTACATAATCAATTAATACCTAGTAAATTTTAAAATGTCTAAACTTTTTATAAACTACTATCGATAAAAACTTTTTCACTTAGTAAATTATTTTTATGTCTAATAAATTTGAAAATGTAATACAAGATTCTTCATACGCAGGTACTAATTATTAGTAATGCCGTCTGACAAAAATAACCAATATTTACATGGTTTGAATTGGTCAATTCCTGCCACAAAATCCTTTGACCGGATTTATACCTATTGGTATATCCATATGCCACACAAGATACTGGCATAATTACTATAATTAATGTAACATAAAAATCAGCTTAAATATAATGCATTTACATTTACAAAATACTTAAATAATGAACCATCAGATACACTTTACTGTGCATAATACGAAAATTATTATAATGTTTTGCCAAATGCCAACCAACAAAATGGCGACCATGCGTTGATAATGCTTCAACCGATAACGCGAGTACCTTATATATAGGTAGTATAGAAGTCTGTGGCACGATTAAAGATAGTACTATCTTTAATCGTGGTCTGTGGAAATCACAGATATATACTAATACATTAGTATTAGTATATATCTGTGGTGGAAATAATATATTAACGGCTGCGTGATAATATAAATGATAACATATATATCTTAGAAATAATATTATATTAACGGCTGCGCGATAACACAAATGATAATATATAAATAAATGATAACATATATCTTAGAAATAATATGAACAAGTTAAATAAGGCTAGTTATTACCAATAAGTATACGTGACGCATAGGCGTGCGCACGGGGTGTGCAGGGTGTGCAATTGCACACCCTGCAAAAATGTGTGCCTACTTTAAATTGTTGATGAAACATTGTTTAATTATTTAAAACTGATTATTGAGAGTTGGTATAATTTATTCTGTATCATATTATATATATAAATACATATATAATATATAACATTGTTATGTATAATACACAATATTGTCAATTACACAAATAATAATCCGTTCATCGAGATAATGCAATACCTAATGGCTAATAATAATAATAAATCTAATATCGATTGTAGTATTATTTGGTATTATGCTCATGACCGTGGTCAAAGATTTAATTACGAATTTAGGTACAAGAATTTTTGATTGATAGTGATTTTTTGTTTAATATGTAATATGACTAATATGTAAACTAATAATTATTTTATTTAAAAAATTAAAATTTATTATAAACTAATTATTATAATATTGAGACAGTATTTATCTTACTGAATTGTAGTAGGTCAAGTAACCCCTACTAAAATAATTCTGCACACCCTGTGAAAAATTCCTGCGCACGCCTATGACGTGACGGGGTGGCGCAGTGGTACGGTGGGCGCTCACCAAACCATGGCTCGGGTACGAAACCTGGTCGGACGAAAAAATTGTATAACTCATTTTACCCGAGTTCTGCCAGCGGCGGCCATATGGTGGGGGTATGTCGCGACCGGCAGCCGTGTGTCAGGGATCAGCCCGAGAGCATAGGAATCAGCCAGCAGGATCAGGTTCTAGAACTGTCTTTTTTACTCTACTATAAAATTTTTTTAAAATACTGTATGTCTGTATTATACAATTAAAAAATATAATACGGTATTTTTACATCACTGTAAAGGCAGGTATTACACAGTAGTAGAACATTATTATGCACACTGCACTCTAGAAGAAAAAAACAATCTGATAACTGTTTTATATGGCCTCCACCACGTTAAGCCACTAAATATACACACCTGCCTATAGCCCCTCTCACATTAATATATCCGCTCGCCGCGTCGCACGGCATTTTGGCCCCAGTGACTTCGTGTCCGGACGACGCGTGATTGATAAGTCGTCGGGCCGTTTCATCACGTATCCGCGCAATATAATATTGTCGAACAACTCGAGACAGTCGAGGTGTGACGAATATGGCCACCTGCGAACCTTGTTATACGTTTCGACGCTGGATCGTCATACGACCCTGCCGAGGCGCCGCATACGTCGTATTTTGGAAGACGCCGTCGCATTACCAGCGGTAGCTGTGGATCACGTGCTCCATTGCCGTCACGCCGAAGTGTTGACAGGTCAGTCATATTATTATTATATTAATTGGTTCAGATATCTGTGGGGACCGACTCACACGTTGAGTTGTGATTGATTATTCTAATTTAATTATTTTATTTATTTCATTTATTATTATTACCATTGCAGCGCGTAGTATTGCCGGGCGTATAATAATAATAATAATTATTATCATTGTATTATTTGTCAAATATATCTTATTGAGCATTGCGCCCATTCAGATTGGCTATTATAATATTAGTGGTAGGTCTTGTACTGTGGGTAACTTTGTTTCCATCCCCAACATCCCGCAAGTCGTTGCCGTTAACCACGAAGTCGAAGTAGGAACGGAACGGCGACCAAACAATGTTGTTATTACAATAATCAAATCCTAATTAAGTATTCAAATTTAGTAATCAAAGTAACTGTAATCAATTAGTTATGATTATAATTTTAAAATATTCTATATACTAAATTAACTATTTAGTATTATATAGTTATTTATTTGTGTGTGTTTATCGTTTGACTACCGACAAAAAAGTATACCACGTATAAAAAGTTATGAAATTGGGTTAAAATATAATATAGCTTTAAAAAATTATTTGTTCTTATAAATTAAACCTATTAATTACCAATATTATTTCAGTTTAAAGTATTAATGCATATTTTACTAAACTTTAGAGGGCCATAGTTAATAAACTAGAGAACCAAAATTAATGATTTAACTATCAGCATTTTCAGAAAAAAAAAGCTTTACCAAAATCCATACAAATATAGGGTTTACCATTTGAAAAAAATTAAGTTGATTTTGCTATTGGTTCACCTATAAGTGTTAACATTTTTTAAATTTTATAGTAAAATTGACTGGTAATAATAAAGAAACACGCCCTTTTTCGAAATTCCTCATTGATCCATAATCGTTAAAAAAAAAACCGTGTACAATGACATAAGATACACTTGGTATAATAGGTGCATATTTTTCAAAATGTTAACATTAATTTTATCGCCTTACATGATGACATTTCACTAAATATTGTCTTAATTCATATCATTTTTTTAAGTAGAAAATAATATCTTTTGTTATAATGTGGTGGTAGTCCGTAATCATGTTTTACCAGTCAATAAATCAATAACAATATAAAATTAACTATACACATTTTAAGGCAACTTAATATAATAATAAATTGCAATATACCAGATTATAAAATCTTAAAAAACACTCCACACTATTATATTATAATTACCACAAATAGCGATCAGTGTAAGATTAGTATATGATTGATATTTAGGAACTAACAATAAAAAAATAGATCATTTTTTTTCTGTGTAGGAATTTACAATTACAACTTTTTCCACTGACTATGAAAATTACATAAGTAGGTGCCTACTTCTTTTTACCGTATTGTATCTTATAATTACAGAAATTAACGCATCTCTTATACTCTTTCCAAGTAACTTTTTAAATATTCTTAAAATGTGAATTTGTTTAAAAATGTATTATTGCACATCTAGAATATTAAAGAAACCAATATTCCAAATTTCAAGTTCATACGTTTTTTCGTTTTTGAGGGATAACGATGAATAAGTGGTATTCGGCTTTTATATAGGTACTATATTATTATATCTACCTAGGTAGATTATAAAAATGTATTTAATACTAAATTGTACAGTATAAATTATTTTAATGTGTATATATTATAAAGAAGTAAATCAATATGGATTTATTGGTAGTGGAGGTGTGGCAAATCTTTCCACTTAAAGTTTATCTAGTAAATTATTCATCCTCACAGAAAAAAAATCGTAACTATACACCTGCACTGCTTTAATAGGTCAATACAAAATAATGACCAAAATAATACTGTAATATAAAACTTTTAGTTTTCGTATCCACTTTATAAAAGGGGTTTAAGGATGACTCTATTGGATGTCACGGTTATCTATAGTAGGTACATATTTGATAAAGTACGTATACGTTTATCATTTATTAAAGGTAGGGGTGGGTGATAAATGATAATATGGGCGTAAATTCTGCCCGAAATGAAGAACAAGTAAAATAAGGTACAAGTAAATTCCACCTGAAAAAAATACAGGTGAAAAAAGGTAGATATAAATTCAAAACGAAAAAATTTAAAATCCAACTTGGGTATATAGTTTTATTATAATAGGAATGAGATGACTTACAAGCATTAGTCGTTTTTCTGTAGCAGCAGCCCATATATTTGGAGGAAAAACCGCGTCATTACTTATATTATTATTTAATAAAAAATCAGAAATTTAGGGGCATTTGGCTTAGCACTTATATACAACAAAAAATATGTTACCTTATAAATCGTCTCCGTTTTTCATCTCATAATCAAACTAATTTACCTTTACTTTATCATAACTTTAAACATTGTAATGCACAGGCAGCTGGTCGTTCATCACTCCTCTTCAAACATTTTTTTAGACGTATTTAAATCAAAATTTGTAGTTACGAGTTGTTTCAGAGTTATTAAAATGTATATATTATGGTGATTGAAGAACGATATTCCTTAAGAATTATTTTACACTAATATAAAACAGTTATAATACCTGCCTATCGGAATTAGTATTTAATAGTTTATATTTTTATAGTTAAAATTAGTCTAATATTTTGTTTAATTGTGTAGGCAATTGCGGATCCAGGGGGAGTACTGGGGCAAGTGTTCCCTCTCTTTCCCGTTCACAAAAAAGTTAAATATAAGTTTGTTAAAATGTATAAGAACTATACAAATTATATAAGCAAGCGATGTTAAAACTATAAATAATACTTATGTCTTATATATATATTATATTGAATATATACAAAATATATTTTTGTTATAAAAAAAAGTACTTAATACAAATTTTTCTACGGTTGGAAAAATGAACAGGATTCAAATTTTTGTAAATATTTTCATATACTTTTTTTGCTACCCTAGAATTTTGACTCTAGTGACACCGATGGTTTGGTTATGTGTGGTTATGTGTGAGTTGTAAACTAACATCATGTGTGTGTTTCAGAGAATCACTGCCACGCCGTGTTGGGCAATCATCACGGGATGCAACTCTTGCACGTTCAAAAAATATACTTAAAGTTGTTTAGGGGCATTGCATGCCGCGATTGTCTGTCTTTGTCTAACATACGTGCGGAACATAGGAATAACGACCTAAACACCTGACAAAAATTAAGGTACTTCTAGATGTTCAATTTAAAATATGTAAAGATGTTTGAATTGCTATAGAAGTTTACTTTGCATTGGTTGAAGCAGTTTTTCGATTGTAGCAATATTTTGATGAGAATAAATATTTTACGCTTTATAAATTTGTTAATTTGTATTATTAAATATATTAAAAAAAAATATTGAAAATATTAAAAATATGCTTCTACCGATGCAAAGTAAACTTGTATACCAATTTTATTCAAACATCTTTACATATTTTAAATTGAACATCTAGAAGTGCCTTAATTTTTGTCAGTCGTTAGGTCGTTATTCCTATGTTCAACGTGTGTTAGACAAAGACAGACAATCGCGGCATGCAATGCCCTTAGTATAAATTTTAAAAATAATTGAATTTCTTCAGTTTTTGTCTGTGTTGTGTAGAAAATTTATTTTATTATTTTAATTTAATAACACTAAAGTAAAAGTGAATTTTGAAAAAAAAATAAAATTAATTGGGTACTATTATACTAACATTACAACAAATCGAAAAAAGTTTTCCTATAAAACCTTGGAAGATAATAAGGATTTCAACTATTTTTTCAAATGAAAATCAGACTTTTGGCGATGGGGAATTTTTGGGACTTTCATGGCCACGTGTGATTTGAAACTTTTTAATTGCAGAATATAGTGACGTGTGACTTTGCATATTATGTATGTTTCGAATTTCCAAGAATTTTGATAAACTACATAAATTGTTCAGGGAATCACGCACACTAATGATCAATTTAGATTTTTAGATTTTAGATTTTTTATCAAATTTACTTATTTTATAGCTTTTTTTTATATATATTTTAACTTTTTTTCAATTGGTTTTTTATTCAACTAAGACTTTATTTTGTTCGTTTTTTTTATACATTTCGGAGTCTTTCGTGCAAATCAATGCAATTATCGCTCCACTCAGAATCCAAAAAAGGCCTTGTGAGGGATCCATCCCCGTTATCATCTAGCGTTTAAGGCCATGAAAACAATAACGGTAATTTACTTTTACAAATAACAATACATAACAGTAGGCATTAAGGTACATGGCCGTTCAACGAACGTAATAATACTGACCATAAATTATAATAAACACTAATAATAATATTATTATAAATTAAAATAAAACACAAACAGATACAATATTTAATTTATTATAATATAATGTCGTGAGTGAGTGAGAATCCAGTCGATGTTACATATTATGATTTATGTCTCATAAATGATAACATAATTTGGAATTATATGCTATGTACGGGCCCAAACAGACGTTAATGAAGTTATTATCTGAACTTTGAGGTATTGACTTCAAAGCAGTGCCAATATTTTGAGAATATATTTTTTATATATATTTATTAATCACTATTATACATAATTTTTGGTCAATATTCATAAAAAAAATTTTTTTATGAATTATTATATTTACTTTATATTTTTATTTATAATCTTTTAGAACAATAATGCAACAATAATTTATAATATTTATTTTACTATTTTATTTTTTGAAAAAGTTGGCCGCTGACTTGGTGTGAAGTTAGCGTCACTTTTTTAAAAATTCGTATAAAATAAACGGTGATCCAATAAATGTTGGGACTTTTCCAATAACGTCCAACAAACCGTTGTGAACATTTTTGGATAGTTTTTAATGTGTTTTATTTAGTGTTGACCGTTGGTGTGAACTTAGCGGCGCTTTTGGAAAATTGCTCATAACCTTTTAATAGTCGTCCAACAAATTGTAAAAACTGTCCAACAATGTCCAACAAACGTCCAAAAAAAATGTTGGATAGGTTTAATTGAATTCTGTTACATAAGTGCCGCTAAGTTCACGAACGTAATTGAACTGCCCATAACGGATAAGACATACAGTAATTAGTTTAATTATTAATTATATTATATAGTTTATATTTAACTATTTAGGTAATAAGTGATTTGCTGCGAAAATAAGGCGTAGCTTTAATGGGTCAAATCAGCGTATAGTGTAGTAGCCAGTAGGAGATTAAATTAATCAGGTACAAAGTACAACAGTCATTAATACTCTTACCTTAGGTCGAACGGTATTGGATATATCAGTTATAACGTCTGGTCTCAATTAAATAAAAAATAGTATAATCAATGCCGCGTTTACCTTTTAGGGCGAACGATACGGCCCCCTACATCAAAAATTACTATTTCAAATTTAAGATCAACATACTTTTGTCTTGATTTGAGAAATGTAATCTCCTATGTGACATGATGTAGCCATGTAGGTACCTATAAAAACGATATTTGCAGCGATACCGACTATAACACCTCCTTCAATCACCAATATTCTGAGGAGCTGTATCTCGCAAACGAATCAACGAAAAATAAAAATGTCAACGTGAAAATTCATAAAAAAAAATAGTTTTATTAATTAACAACCTTTTTATTATATGTTACCATTTTAAAATCAAAAGGTGATAGTGTTTTCACCAATAAGGATGAAAAAAATTTAAATATTATACACTTTAGAAAATCATAAATCTAAAAGCTTAAAAAAAAAATTCAAAAAAAGTTAATATTTTTCGATATACCTAATTAGTGTACCCACTTAGATGGATCACTCTGTATACTAACTACTAAATAATAATTACACAATTAGTGCTTAAATTAAGTGTATTATCAATACGGGTACAAAATATAAAGGGCAATAGGTGAAATTAATTATTTTTGCACCTAATTAGGGGAAAAAATACACCTATAGGTTATAAACTACAGATGTTTACTTACGTATATATTAGAAATAATTATTTTATTTTAATAAAGGAAAATTTTTTTTATTCCTACAACAACTATTTTTTATACGTTCGTTTAATAGCTCAGTCATTCATATTTAAATTGGTTTATTTGTGTTTTAAAAATAAGTGAATTATCTTCTACAGTCTACACCACAGGCAAGCCCGGATTAAGATAATTTTGGGCCAGTGGCCACATAGTAATAAATAATAATATATCCATTATCCATACATTATATAGGAAACAAACTACCCGCCAAGGGCCTAATATTATTTGATACCCCTCCCCCTTAATCCGGGCTCTATAATAATAAGTTTATTAACCGTTATTTTACGTTAAACCAAAAATAGATAAATATTGCAGCGTATTATATATGGCGAACGAATCAGTGACGTGGCGCGCAATGCACACGCAATTACGTAACAAGCGAACGGATAGTCACAAACGAATTTTAGTGGTTTAATTTTGTTCGTCATGGGATGTACTATAATTAAAGCCGAAAAAAATTGTATGAGTTGGATGGTCCTTTAAAATTATGTACCTAAACTAACATTTTAATGTAAATACATTAATTATACAATAAAATTACGATAATTGTTTTTTTATAATATATAAATATTAAATATATAATAATATTTTCCATGGCACTATCGAAAAAAAAAAAAAAACAATGAAGGTAATTTTTGGCACATAGCATTCAAATAATTTGTCACCCCTGATATAGGACATAGATGCTATAGCCTATAGGTTCCTCTGTGGACTGTGGTCCTATGTCCTAAGAATATTTTATTTATGTTCCTAGTGTTACAAAATCAATAAATAATCGACAAAACATCTAAAAAAAATCAATTATAAAGACTTCATCACTACTAGTTGTTAAGTTTCCACTCTCTGTAAGTGTGATACATTGCCAGTATTCATACAAATAATTTTAATGCAACCACAATAAGCTACATGTAAAATTACTGAAAAAAACTTCATAGCCTTTATATTTGTGTACCTACCTATTAATTAATATAGATTATGGTAATTATTATAGAACGATATGTTTTATTTATAAAACTAAAGCATTTAAAATTAAAAACAATCCTCATAATCATTAATCTTAGAAAACAATATTTCGAAATTCCATTTACTAACACCAAGAAAGCTTCTAATATATTCATGCAAGTTGGTCTAAGGTCACTAGAAATCATGACCAATGAATTGAGAAAGTGTTCAAATTATTCGCATTTTAAATACAAACTAAAAAATTAGTTTTATGATGATCTGTAAAAGTATTGTATAATTCAAAACTATTAATTATTTATTATTTATGAGAAGTATACTTAAAAACCTATTTTATTAAACAACTTAATTATTAAAATGTATATTCAATGTATAATTATTTTATAAATCATGATTGTTACTAATTTTCACTATACTCATAAGTTATATTGTATTCCTTATATATTATATCAAATTGTGAATTTTTATTTCTTTATTTTAAATTGTATTTTATTTATAATTACATCTAGATTAGTATTCTTGCTTTACGATAAGAGGTACTAACTTCAGTGTAGAGCAAAGCTAGTAAATTTATATGTTAACCATACACTTTGTACACATTTCGCAACAACTAGCAATAAAATATTATTATTATTATATAATATTAAATACTCATATTTTGATTGTTTTTAATACTGTCTAGTTTGAATTAAGTTTTAGTAGAACCGTTATAAAAACTTGATACAAACAATCGTAACTACGGACAACAAATTAATATCTAAATATCAACAGATGATAATAATGTTAACTATGTACCTACACTAAAAATTGGTACCTAACTATTAAAAACTGGTAGACTTATAACGGGAATATAATGTATTCTGAAGTTCTGAACTTATTTTTTGAAAGCAAAAACTAAAAATGATTACCCATTATAAACAAATTATTACTTTTTGATGTTAAATAGTGAATTTAATATTAAATAATAATTTGTTTAAAGTATATATTTGAGTAATTTTCTTCTTGGCGATACTCATAGTATTAATAACAGACCTTAACATGCATTAATACATAGGTGTTATCAATAGTTATCACAATAAATCGATAAATGATACTATAATAATAAGCGCTATACCTACCATTATACTAATTTGCATTGGAAATTAACGCTAATTGAATGGAAATGTGTAGTATTATTTTAGATACCTAACACGAATTTAACTTAACCAAACCTCAAGGGAAAAACAAAATAATTGAGGTTCAAGTTCTCGCAATTTAACAACAGTTTTATTTAATATTATAATACTATTGGATATATCAGGCCCTAAAATGGTGTGACTATGACATACTTTGTGTAGTACAAAAAGTGAAGCGTGTAGGTACTAGATACCAAATTTGAAAGTGAGTATCAAAAAACAATTTTTTTTTTATAATATTATTACTACCTATTAATTATGTATACCTTTAATCGTTTTTGTATCTGTTCATAGATATTCATTCGATTTTCATTTCATCAATTAACATTTTAATTATCAGTTAAGTTACTTGTGAAAAAACAAATTAGTTAATACCAGTTGAAAAATTAATATTTGTTACATTTTAATGATAATAATAAAAAGAAGGTAAATAATAAATATACAGGATTATTGCATTGTGTAATACGCTGTGGAAGCAATATCTTTTTAAGTGTAAAAGATTATATTTTAATTTTATAGCCATCCCCCGGTGAATACTAGTTGCGGTCAAAATCAAAAATTACTTACTAGTTTCGGTCACCCAACAAAAAGGTTAGGTTTTAGTTGCGGTCACTCAACAAAAAAGTTATACACTGATTGCTGTCACTTATAACATAATATAGGCTTCATATGTAGTTATATATTATGCTATTTTATTTACAAAAAAGTTTTAATCAACATTTACCTTCTCATTTATATCAAAAAGATAAAAGACTTAGGACTGTCTACACTCTTATTTATTGTGTAGGTATGGTTAAAAATGTTGGTACTTGGTTTTATGTTTAAATTAAGTGGTTAAACCTATATATGTTAAATACTAACATACTGGCATACTGAATGCAATATTCAAAACTACGATCGGCCTATACAATTGTATCTATTTCATATATAAGCTTTACAGATAAGTAAAGGTAAGTCGTGGTATTCACACATATTTACGATGTGTATAATATATCGAAAAACATGTTTATCGTAAAATTGACACGACCACAACTAACAAATATTATAACTAATATTAGGTACCTACAATTGGCGCGACCGCAACTGTTATATCTGCTTATCTGAAAAATCGCCAATGACCTTGCAACTAGTATGCAGCCCCATCCCCATGACCTGCGATGTCTGGGAGATTAGCTTGTGAGATTATGCGAGCAGTATATTATCAGGTAGACAGAATAATAGGGCATCAGTTGGTGTCTGCGTGGTGGTCTTAGACCCTATTATATAACAAATTTCATCGCAATCAGATGAACGGTTTAGAAATGCATAAAGGTTACAAGGACATAAGATATTGTTTGTCTTTTACGTAATATATAAAATAATAATTAATTATATAAACGATATTATATTCGGAGCGATGAATCTATTGATTTAACAATGATACGTGTGTTTATTAATTAATTAATTTTTTCTTGTGTCCGTCATCGTTGGGGCAGCAGGTTGTTTCGATTTTTTTCAACAGTATCTTGTTAGATGGGTAAGTGAATATAGTTGGTGCATTCGGGAGGCTAAAATTTAAAAATCCCAATAGTTTTCAAAAGCGCAGGGAAAAACAAATGAAATATTAAGGAAAACGGGAATGTTTACGCAAAATCGGTTTTCTACAAAAAATATTTTGGTTTTTAGTGTAACTCTATAGAAAATGACCGTAGATACATACAATTTACACTGTTTAAAGTTTATATTAACGTTTTCTATACGAGCTTGTTTTGAGCTGCTTACGAACAAATTCAGTTTCTAATTTTTTTGAGTTTTTTATTGTATAAATAAATAATTATTACTTAACTATTAATAATGACAATATTAAAAATAAAAAATAATTATTTCAATAATATTGATAATATTTATTATTAATAATTATTAGTATAACTAGTTATTAATTTGTATTAATAAATATTTATTTATTGGGTCCAAAAGCCTGAAAACACAAGGTTCCTAGTATATTATTACAATGAAAATTGAAAAATATTAAAAATTAACGAAAATGTGCACATTTTTTTTAGTAAGATATTCATAAGAAACTTTCTTTACAAATCTAAGATTTTTAAATATAATACAAGATTTATAAATAAGTTTGTCTACCTCTATCAAAAAAAGAAATATCTATAAGAATGTCCAATTAAATTTTTGGGCGTTTGAAGTTCAAATTTTTATAACATTGGATATTCAGTCGATTTTTCATGAAGCGATTATCTTATTTTGTTGTAATGCAAAAACGAATAACCGTAAACACTTGAAATTTATAGTTTATAATTTACTCGTATATCATGTTTATTTTACAAATTCCTATACTTAATAAAATGTTCAAAACATTTTGACTCGTTTTGAGCTATTTACGGACATTTTTAATTTCCAATTTTTTTAGTTTTCTTTCTATAAATTCCAATAAAATGTTATTCGTTGGGTCAAAAAGAGAAACAAATTAATACCAGGCTCATGATATATTGTTACAATAGTAGTTAAAAAATGTTTAGGTTCAAATGTACAAAACAGGTGGTTTATCAAAAAATAACCTTATATCAAAAACCTCAAAAAAAGTTATTGGGTTACTGGGAGACCAAATGGATCCAATATTTAATTCTATTGACTGTGATACTAATTACATTGATGGTATACCTGTAATGTTGTACCTACAGTATTAACAGTTTTTAAGAAAACATTGTATCAAAGAAAATAGTTTATTTGGATTTGAAGTTGTCAATTTATTTCCCGAGGAAATTATCAACCTTCAAGATTCAAGTATGTATATATTAGTTAAGTAGATATAAATATAACTTATAACTAATTATTTACTGATTTAATTTTTGAAATAAACAATTAAGTTTCGATTTTTGACAACATTTGTTAAATTTAAAATTTAAAAATGATTTTCTAGTAAAATATTTATAATTTGTTCATTTTTATAGCTAAGGATTGTCAATTCAAAACAAGTTTCTACGTAAGTAGGTTATTTTGTTTGAAATTTTTTTATTCAAAAATCTCAAAAATATAAAAACACAGTTTTTTAATATTTTTATTATGTTCAAATTTAGAAGGAATTACTAATTGAATAACCAAGAATAACGATTTTAGTCATTTTGTTGTAATTTTATAATATTAATTCAACTTACCGGCTACTGTATAATAATAAGGAATAACAATAAAATATAATATAAAATATATCCACACTGACAAGCCGTCTTAGCTCAGAATCGTTTTTTGTATATAATGATTTTGTATCATCGAATTCAAATTCAATACCATCCAATATACAGTGACCCCCCTACTGTGAAGCTGAGCGACAACCACTTTTTTTAATTGTATAAACAAATTATTATATGGCTCATTTCAAAATTAATTTTTTGAACAGATTAATTGAAAGGTTAGGAAGGTTTATCATACAAAATTGCACTCGTATTTTTTTAGTTGATGCCGATTATTTAAAAATGTCTTTCTTGATGTGATACAACATTTTAAAAATATTTTAACACTTTTTGTGCTATTAATAGACATTTTTAATTTTCAATTTTTATAGTTTTTTTACTACAAATGTCAATAAAATTGTATTCATTGAGTCAAAATGCTTGAAAATGTAATTAAAGGCTTCCTCCACATTATTAGCAGTTCAAAAATATTAAAAATACAAATGCACGATTTTTGTTATAAGCATTTAAAGTTCAAATTTTGACAACATTTATTAAATTGAAAATTGAATTAAAAATGTACATAATTTTCAATTTTTATAGCTTAGAATAAAAAATGTAAAAGTAGGTTCCACATAAGTAGTTCATTCTGTGACCAAAGAATGTTAAAAAAATGTATAGACACAGTTTTTTTTAGGGACACTTAAAGTTCAAATTTGGATGAAATTAGATATTTAAACAAAGATTAACGATTTTAGTTATTTTGTTGTAATTTAAAAATATTATTCCTGAGTACTTAAAACTTTTTAGGTAAATTATTATATTTTATACACACAATGACATTTCAAAATGCAATTTTTTGGCAAAAATGGATTTAACTTACTGTAATAATTAGTAGGTACTAATGCTTAATAGTTAAATAAATTAATTTAAGCGTGATAATAATATCATAAAATATACTTAGTAATATTAGTATTCGTTTTTCGTATACAATGATTTTATATCATTGAATTCAAATATTACGCACATTTCATTACAGTGACTCTCTAATCACCTAATGTACAGCAGAGCGTTACCCAGTACCCACTTTCCCGTTTTCATAATATATTTTGTTTTATCTTTTATGCGCGTCCCCACCATTTTCATAGTTTTAGCAAGAGTCATGTATTTATAAAAGGAGTATCAGCTGTACTATCAAATTAATAGCTGATCAACGGTACTGTTCATTAAAAGTTTTGGCTGCGGAACTATAGTCTATTAGTCTCATTCAATCAGCAAATTCAATATAGTTTTTGAACAATACTACGGACGAACTTGAACTGTAAAAAAGGTAAAACTTAAGAACTGGACATATTTTGATATTCCTAAAATCATAATTGTACCTACCTACTTGATCTATTATTCCTACATTGATAATATAACTGAAATTTTTTTAATTTTAACCAAATATATAAGTTAATTAGGTAAATATTTTTACATTATCCCTACGTTACGCCATTTTATTTAAACATGAAATATTACTAGAAATGTTATCAATTGGTATTACTACAGGACTACGTTTTTATACCTGTAAAAATGTATTAAAAGGGCGCTACAACCGCATGCGTAGTCTAGGTTTTTTTTAACTCATATTATAACATGGCCGATTGTAATACGTTATGAAAATAAACCATTTAACTTTGTTATGTTTAATGTTGGATCTACTATCATAATATTAGAAGTAAGAATAATATCTAGTGAATCTCGTAGGTTTTTTTTTATATTTTAATTTTAAGCCAAGTTATGCATATTTAAAAAATATGTACGAACAGGTTTATTCACTGCAATATTAAACATAACAGAGTTAAATGGATTATTCAGAACTTAAAATTTGCCATGTAAAGCGTTTGTAAGGCGGAGATTAAAGATTAAATATAAATAAAAGCCTCCAAAACACTCTGGATAGTATAATTTTACTTTTAAATTTTATAATAGGTCAATTACCTTGTGCATTTGTAATACAGAAACAATACACAAACGGGTTTCCTCTAACAAAAAAAAATTGCCTTATATTTTTTAGAATAACTACTTTTACGTTGTTAAATATTCGCAAATATGATAAAATATATTTTTATTTGTAGTTAAAATATTTTTTAGTTTTACCTCAATATAAGCTTATATTATTCTTACATAACATAATTTTATTAAAATATAAAAAGTATTCTCGAGAGTGATAAATAAGGGGAAAACGACGTATTATTATCTAATCTGGGCATGGTATTATGTTAATAATTTTATTTAACTCAGTTAAGTTAAGTTAATATATACATAAATAAGAAAAAAGTTAAAGTTAAAAGTTAATACACCTTTTTATTAAACTTTTTATTGAGTAAAAAATAAAATTTTTTTTATACAACGCTATCGTACTTTTTTACCAACACAAAACTAAATTATTAAATATAGACCAGTGGTTCCCATTTAGTATGATGTTATGGTACTCTAGCTAAAATTTAAATTAGTCATAGGACCTCTTTTTAGAAAATACTTACTTTTAAATTTGAATAAATTGATTATCTACCTTTTTCACGATAATCGAATTTAAATAGTTAAAAAATACCCAGAATTTCCAACGACTACAAATTTAATAATTTCACTAAATTAAAATAAAAATGAAAAATCACAACAGTACTACACAACCAGACCCTGGGGGTCCACAGACCGCAAATTGGGAACCACAGTAATAGACTATAATATAGTTTTAATATTTTTATTTTATTTTTTCCCAAAATGGCGTACGTAATCGTACGTTGTTGGTCGTTGATAAAAATAATATACCATTTTATATAGGTACTATATTATCAATTATGTCTATATTATTGTTGTCACTTGATATAATTAATTTAATAACATTAATAACATGAAACCTTTTATTATAAAATATTTCCTAGGTATTGGTACATCAGAATTTTCCTTT
>JANEHU010004976.1:0-42654 GCA_027563435.1 Nasonovia ribisnigri
TTGACCTCTTATACAATTTTAAGGTAAGATTATTATCTAGACAATCTCATATGCTTTTTATTATATTTTAATGTTAAACCAAGTTATGAGTATTTTAAGATGTACAAAAGTCCTTTTAATATAGATAATAATTAATTCATACGATTATAATTGATAGGCTTACTAACCATGACTAGTCGAGAACGTGATAAGTTCAGAAAATATGAGTCAGGAAACGTAAAACGAGAAAAAAAACGGAAGGCTGAGGAGTTTATGCAGAAACATAGGGGTACCATGAACAAATTTTTAATCATATCTAAAAATGAAGATATTGAAATCACTGAAAACCCAAAACAATCCAGTTCTTCATATTTAGATAATACTCCAAATATTATATTAAACGATGACATTGAAATTACTGAAAACCCAAAACAATTAAGTTCATCATATTTAGATAACACTCCAAGTATTATATTAAATGATGATATTGAAATGACTGAAAATACAAAACAATTAAATTCTTCATCTTTAGATAACACTCCAACTATTATAGTAAATGAAGATATCAAAATTAATGAAAATCCAAAACAATCAAGTTCTTTATATTTAGAAAACACTCCAAATATTTTCAATATTGATGAAAATTCAACTGAAAACTATATTTTAGAAAGTAAAAATAAGTTTATAGGAAAAAATGTTATTGGTAATGATGATTGCTTAAAAAATCAATCACATATATGGGGTGACCCTGGAAACTGGCCTAGCCATATAGACAGTCAAATAAGATATGATATAATTAAGTTAGGACCAATACGCTTAGTGGATTATGAATTTCCAAAGACTCTTCAAAATGATGGCTCTAAACGAAAATTTACCAAAAACTTGTATACAAGAAATTTAATAAATGGTGAAAAAACCGATAGAGTTTGGCTTGTTTATTCGATTACGAAAAACTGCGTCTTTTGTTATAGTTGTAAGCTTTTCTCTTCTGAAAACCCCCACCTCAACCATCTAAGTACTATCGGAACAAACGACTGGAAACACTTGCCTGAGAAACTTATAACTCATGAGCGTTCTGTTCAGCATTTTAAATCTATTGAAGCCTGGACAGAATTAAAAAAAATAATTTTGAAAGAAAAATGTATTAATCAAAAACATTTATCTATTATTGAGAAGGAGAAAATTCATTGGACAAATGTACTGAATAGAATTTTATCAGTCATTCATTATTTAGCTGCTCATAATGATGCATTTCGAGGTTCATCAGATGTACTTTATACTAAAAGTAATGGGAAATTTCTTGGCTTAATAGAAATGCTGGCGAAATTCGATCCAGTAATAATGGAACACGTTAACAGAATTCAAAATAAAGAAACACATGTCCATTATTTAGGTCATAGAATACAAGATGAAATTATTAATATGATGGCCAATGAAATCAAGCAAAAAATAATAAGAAACATACAGTCTGCTAAGTACTTTACGGTTATAATGGATTGCACTCCAGATATTGGACACAGCGAGCAACTTGCTATTCTTTTGCGAATAGTACATATGGACGAAGAAAACGAATACTGCACACCTACTATACAGGAATATTTCTTAGATTTTATAACGGTCGATTCTACAACTGGTTTAAATTTATCTGACGTTCTGATGAAACAACTTAAACTATATGAAATAAACATTGAAAATTGTCGAGGTCAGGCCTACGATAACGGATCGAACATGACAGGAAGATATCAAGGAGTTCAAACCCGAATCTTAAATATAAATCCACGAGCATTTTTTACTCCTTGCGCTGCCCATAATTTAAACTTAGTCCTGTGTGATGCTGCCAAAAATTCAACTATAGCCGTTACATTTTTTGGTATAGTTCGACGTGTTTATACGTTATTTTCTGCATCAACATGTCGCTGGAGTATTATTAAAAAACATTGTACAGTTTTCACGGTTAAACAATGGTCAGAGACGAGGTGGGAGAGCCGTATAAATAGTGTGAAAGCTTTACGTTTTCAACTTTCGAGTATTTTAAATGCTTTAGAAGAAGTTTCCGAGACAGCTAATGATTTGATGGCCCGAAGTGAGGCTGTTTCACTATCAAATGAAATTGGTAATTATGAATTTATATTAAGTCTTGTGATTTGGTATGATATTTTAACAGAAGTAAATATTGTAAGCAAAAGTACACAAGATCATAACATGGATATAAATACTTCTGTAAAAATGGTTCAAAGTCTAATACAGTTTTTGCATCAATATAGAAAAAATGGGTTTAATTTGGCGAAAATTGCTGCTACCAAATTAGCCGAAGATGCTGATATTGCAGTTGCTTTCAAAAATCCACGAGTAAGAAAAAAGAAAAAATTATTCGATTATGAAAATGTTGAAGAACCTGTGTTAAACAATGAAGATCGGTTTCGTACAAATTATTTTTTCATCATTCTTGACCATGCAATACAGTCGATTAAGAAACGCTTTAAACAGTTAGAGACTTATTCGGACAATTTTGGATTTTTACATCGCATTGGCAAGTTGAAAACAATGGAAAATGATGATTTATTAAAACACTGTAAAGATTTGCAATTAATTTTAACAGATAACGATCTAAAAGATATAGATGGATTAGATTTATTTTCTGAACTGATCATTTTTCGAACTTTAATTGACGAAGATACAAATTCACTCCAGGCACTTAATATTTTAAAAACAACAAATGGATCATTTCCTAATCTAACCATTGCTCTTAGAATAATGCTAACCATTCCTGTGACATCTGCTTGTGCGGAAAGAAGCTTTTCAAAGCTAAAGCTAATAAAAACTTATTTGCGCAATCGATTAGGCCAAGACAAACTTTCTGAACTAGCTTTAATATCAATTGAAGAAGAAGTATCGTCCACAATCGACTATAAACATCTCATCGATATCTTCGCTTCAAAAAAATGCAGAAAGAAAATGTTTAGTTAAGTTTTAATATGATAATTTCTATTTTACTTTATATTTAATGTTTATAATATTTTTATAAAAAAAATTTTACTTTATTTTAATTGTTCATAGGTAATACAAAAGGATAAAAAGGATTAATCGTATCTATTATTTTTTTACTTAGGTATCCTGATAAAACAGTATAATATAATATAATAAATTGGTTTTAATTATTATTTATTATGTTCCAATAGAAAAATAAACCTAATAATATTTATTTTTTTTGATATAATATGGAGATCGCTATTCACTTGGGCTCACTAAGAAGTAGTATGTATTGTAGTGTGGAGTAAAAAATATATAAAAATTATTAACTAGACTACAATACATATTAAATATATATCTGGGTAAGGGTATGGAAAAGTATAAAAATATATATATAATGAAAACAGACAAAATAAACAAATATATGTACCTATTTAAAAAAAAATACGAAGAACATTATTTTGTACGAGTGCCCCGCAAAAACTAGGGCCAGCTCTGTCCGGGGCCCCGCAAAAACTAGGGCCGGCCCTGAACCTCAACGAACTATCTTCCGACCACAACCCCATTCTTCTAGATACACTCTGCACTCCGATCTCTTCTTCTCCACCGGTTACGAATCGGTTTATTAACTGGAAAAAATACACGACAACTCCTGCGAACTTACCGAACCACTCAACCGACCAACGACCGTGAGTCTATCGACCTGGCAATCGAAAACCTCACAAAACATATCCAACAAGCGGTTGAATCCAGCGTATACGTACCGACACGCAAACACCCGTCCACTGTAGTACCAGACTACATTAAACTGGAAATACAAGACAAAAACCGTATACGCCGCAAATGGCAAATAAACCGCGACCCGACAATTAAACGACAACTAAACTCCAAAATATCTCTCATACGTACCTTACTCGCAACGCACAATACTGACCAATGGGACATCTTTCTTAACTCACTAAACCACCAAGACGGTTCAATATACAAACTCAACAAATGTCTCTTACACAAACGTCCAGCATCTCACCCACTAACCGGCCCCGACGGCCTAGTTTTTCCGGCCAACGAACGAGCAGAGCTGATAGCCGACTCGCTCGAACGTCAATTTCAAACAAACCCCGGCCCCGACTTACCAGACGTAACCGCTCACTCCCAGTACCTACAAGGCCTTGACATCACCCGATCAAACCTCTTAACCACTCCCGGCCAGATACAAGTCATAATTCGCAACCTTCGCAAAAAGAAAGCCCCAGGTGACGACCTCATCACCAACACGGCTCTTAAATTCCTACCGAACAACGTTATACTGTCCCTTACTCGGATCATCAACAGCGCCTTCAGAATCTGCTACTTTCCCCTTGCCTGGAAAAAAGCAGTCATCATCTCCATTCCCAAACCAGGCAAAGACCATAAACAACCCGAAAACTATAGACCAATCGCCCTCCTCTCCTCCCTGTCCAAAATTTACGAACGACTCATCCTCACCCACCTACAAGACAAACTCAAAAACAAAATCCGTCCCGAACAGTTCGCCTTCAGACCCGAACACTCGACCACACTACAACTGACCAAACTCACCCACCAACTGAGCGAAAACTTTAATAACGACTTAAACACTGCTTCCGTCTTCCTCGACGTGGAGAAAGCCTTCGACCGCGTCTGGCATGAAGGCCTACTCTACAAACTCTCCAAACTCAACATCTCGTTAGAAATCGTAAAAATCATCCAATCCTTTCTCACCGACCGTACTTTTACCACTAAAATCGAACACTCCTTCTCTACTACCAGACACGTACTCGCAGGAGTCCCTCAGGGCTCCTGTCTCTCACCGACGCTATACTTGACGTACATTAACGACATTCCAACGACTCCTAAAGCCAACCTCTCACTCTTCGCTGACGACACGATGTTCTTTACTAGTAATAAAAACCCCAAACGTGCAACCATACAACTACAACACCAACTCAACCTCGCGTCCAACTGGTTCCACAGGTGGCGAATCAAAATAAACCCGACCAAAACAGTAGGCGTCCTCTTCGGGAGTTCTAATACAACCCACATTCCACCTCTAACCATCGATAACCAACCCGTTAACTGGTCAAAACAGGCCAAATACTTAGGCGTCACGATTGGACGTAAACTTACATTCAACCAACACATTCAAGACGTAACCAAAAAAGCTACCCGCGTCCGTGGTATGCTTTACCCCTTACTTAACCGTACTAGTCCCGTTCCGCTGAAAACAAAACTTAACATACTTAAACTCTACGTGACCCCTATACTTACATATGCTGGCTCTTCCTGGGCACCCTTTATCGGCCCCTCCCATTGGAGACGTATTGAATCCGTCCAAAACATCGGCATACGCACGATAACCGGTATGCCCACTATCGTTAGAAACTCGGCCCTTTTAAAATCAGCCAACTTCAAATCTATCCAAAATTCCATTTGCTCTCAATCAAAAACAATGTTCTACAATAACTCTTTTTCCGATTACGATCATATCCGCCTCTTAGGTAAAACCCACTCCCCTCCAACCACCAAACGTTTACTCAAACCATACCCATTAAATTGGACTGACTAACATAACTGAACCTACCAATCAACCCCAAAATCCATCCACTAGTAGAGGCACAAGCCTGGAATAGTAAACGGCACAGCCACCCCTCCCAAAGCAAAGCAGTGATCGGTCAGTTCGATTCTAACATTCAGTCTTGTAAGAAGTCAAAAGCAACCATGCCACTTGAATTTGTTTTAAGCCAGAAAGGCAACCAACAGTTGGTCAATAAAGGTTTTGTGTATACCACGGACAAAATCAAAGAAGACAAACACATTTGGAACTGATGAGCGATGAGGAGACGATTACCGCAGCGAGTCCGAATAGCTTGCATCATGCGGCAACCGTACGCTAAACCATTACTTTGAAAAATTATTTAAAAATAACCATAACCCCTACAGCTATAAAAAATACGTCCCTGTAAAGGGTAAGTAGTGTGCTATCCTGTGAATAAGTTTTTAGGGATAACATTTGAACTGGTAAGCGATGAGGAGACGATTAACGCAGCGAGTCCGAATAGCCTGCATCATGCGGCAACCGTACGCTAAACCATTACTTTGAAAAATTATTTAAAAATAACCATAACCCCTACAGCTGTATAACTATACCCTGTAAAGTGTAGGCATATGCGGCAACCGTACGCTAAACCATTACTTTGAAAAATTATTTAAAAATAACCATAACCCCTACAGCTATAAAAAATACGTCCCTGTAAAGTGTAGGTAGTGTGCTATCCTGTGAATAAGTATTTAGGGATAACATTTGAACTGGTGAGCGATGAGGAGACGATTACCGCAGCAGGTCCATATAAACGTCAAATCAGTGTATAACTATACGCGGATACCTCTATACTACGAGATAATGGTAATAACGTTTTGTAACTTTGGCGATACACTTTCTTAAGGTCCCCGAACAACGTCGTAAGTGCTGGTGTCGATCGGGGTAGTCGTGGTTTTTCGTCAAAAAATCGAGGGGTACCCCCCCCCCCCCGTTGAGAACTTTTGGCGTTTGTCCGGCATCATGCGGCAAATGTATTATATTATATCAAAATTTTGGAACATTCTTAAAAAATAACCATAACCCCTACAGCTATAAAAAATACGTCCCTGTAAAGTGTAGGTAGTGTGCTATCCTGTGAATAAGTTTTTGGTGTAACTCAAATAAAAATGTCCGTATATACTTGAAATTTTCACTGGTTGTTTATATTAGCATTTTTTATATATGATACAATTTTCAAAATATTTTGACTTGTTTTGAGCTGTTGACGGTAAATTTGTTGGGTAAAAAAGCTTGAAAATTTAATACGATGCTTCTTATATATTGTTACAATAGTAGTTGAAAAATATTAAAAATCCTTAGTCACAGTTATAATAATATTGATTCAACTTACCAGCTACCTTATTTATAATAAATAATAACACATTTAAATATAATATAAAACTATAAAATGACTAATATAATATAAAATATCCACATGACAAACCGTCCCAGCTCAGAATCGTTTTTCGTATCCAATGATATTATATCATTGAATTCAAATTTAACATCCACTTGCCAACCTACTGTACAGCAGAGCGACATCCACTTGACCCACCTTTTTTATTATTTATTTGTGTTTAGCCAATTTTTCCGGACACCTACCCAGTCACCAATAAACGGTTTAAATTCACTGACAGTGAATTCGATCCTTATGACTTAAAAGTGTCGGACTGGATTTGTGCAGTGCACAACAGTTTCTACGATCCGCATGAGGCGACAATCTTAAAAATACAAGAAGTTCTTGCTGAGTATGGTCATCCAGTGTTTCCAAGTTCAAGAACGTATGAGATGAATACACGCACTCGTCCTCCAGTTGTGGATTACCAGGAATTTCCCCCATTAAGGAGGGTCAGGAGAAAATGTTATGAAGAAGAACACGCGGGACAATCAACAGACAATAGGTTAGATAACGAAGAATTAATAGAACGTTTTGCTGGACATTCTACAAACAATACATTAGGCGATCAACCACATATAAACGTTGGTCCGGCCTCTCCAAATCCTTATGGAGACCGTCCGATAATCGACTGCCGAGGACACTAATTCCCGTCAATGAGAGAACGAAAGAGACCTAAAGAGGTACGACCCCACGACGCCGCATGTGGTTCATTGTTTGACGAAATACAAGAAGAAAATATTAAAACTTGGGTACGTAAACATTCACTTGAATATAGATTTATCTTGATAAAATGAAGATAAAAGTAAATACGTATTTCGACAGGTACCAAATCCTGGTATGAGTGTCCTCACAACAATACACGGAGGTCCTTGGCTTACCGGGGTTGTAGAACAAGTAGAATAGGACAAAGTTTTGGTGAAATTCCCTTTTCAATATAATGGAAAAGTGTTTGAGTACCCAACAGAAAACGTAAGAAACTACCAAAGTCAATTTATCAGAACGAAATTCATACCAATTAAACCAGTGCAAAAAACAAAAATACCTAATACCCGGGCGACAATTTTGAGATTCGAAAATAATTTAAAAATATTTTTAACTACACAATGTAAAAATTAATTGCATTTTAAAAAAAAATATATAATATAAAATATTTTTAACTACACAATGTAAAAATTAATTGCATTTTCAATAAAAATATATAATATAAAATATTTATAACTATACAACTTATATTGAAGTATTTAGTTATCTCATCACAGTGTTGTGCATTATCTAGATAATTTTCACAAAAAGATCCACGGTGGTAATTTGTAACTTTTTTTATTGTTTATTAATGGTTACCTTTTGTTGCAGTTTATAATAGTGATATTGTTCAAACTTTTTATTTCATAATAGTCATTATATTTACTTTTAAACTTTGGTTATTATCGACCAATTCATTCAAACTTTCGCTTTAGTCCACACTCCACTATATCTTCAAATATAACAAGGAGTATTACCAACAGAATACAAGTTTACTAAAAATAAATACACTAAAAACTTATTCACAGGATAGCAGACTACCCACCCAATTAAAAGACATGTTACCAATAGACAGGCGGACATTTAGTCGTTGCCGCATGATAACAGCTGTTTAACTTCTATATGAAAGTTATATATTTCAATCCATGTTCTTGAGCATTGCATCAACATATTCGTTGTTGTTATTGTCTTTTTGTTCTTTTCATTGGAGTCCATCTTTGTAGTGTTTTGTAGTCCATAATGGTTTCCACTAGATCAAAAAATATTGTAAATGCCGCCAAAAATGGCTCAGAGCTATACGTTGGAAGTTTGGCATGTCAAGGCCAACGACGAAACAATATGTTGACATTCAACGAATGTAAGTAATATCTTTGTCCCAGTGGCGGAACTAGGGGGGGGGGGAAGCCGGGGATTGATCCCCGGGCGTAAAATTTTAGTGGGCGTAATTTTTTTGTGGGTCTTTATATTAATGATTGGTTTTAGAACTTAAGAAAATATTTTTTTTTCACATAATATTGAAAAACAAAAATAAAATTATATATTATGGCGTAAAATAATTAATTGTCATTCTATTATTATTAGATCGCGTAGCTCCGCGATGTGCGTGCGTCGGCGGTCGACAGTAGGTACAAAATATAGATTATAGAGACAGACTAATAATAAAAATTAAACAAACGATTGTATTTATTATTGATTAATAAAATTACCACTGGTAAAGATTATCAATCAACGCACGATAGGTATATTATATCTGTTTATTAAAAATTATGTTTTATATTTTATTATATTATATATTATAATATTTACCAAGATGGTTCTACATTTGTTTATGTTTAAAAAAAAGATTAGATTTTTTACTTGTTTCTTTATTTCTTTTATAAATTGTTTAATTTAATTACCTTTTTTATTGGCCTATTGTGTACCTATTGTGTAAGCTCTATTAGTCTATTATAATTGAGGCACATAGAACCAAAACAGCTAAAGTGTTTTTATATAGGACAGGTACATAAATAAAGTTTTGATTATTTTTCAATATTTTTTTTTCTCATAAAATCTATACCTTAAGGAAAATAAACTCACTCTTAATATTTAATTTATTGCCTTTTAAACTATCTATAAATCATTAACCCAATTATGAATTAACATTGGTTAAGTCGTTAAGTGTTAAATGTTTTAATGTGGGTTAAGCCACTCAAATTTTGAAAAATATTTAGGTGTATGCTATATGCTATTTAATAAGACTCATTGAAAATTTGTTAATCACTTTAATCTGAATCTTTTTTCATATAGTCTAAACTTAGTTACACCACAGTTCACAGAATATATTAATTATAATAGTTTATATTATTGCCTTAAACTGAAATTGATGAAAAAATTAAATTAGGTTTAATTATTTTAGATTCTGAGCGGAGCGATGAATGTATTGGTTTTACAATGATGTGTGTTTTTAATTTTTAATTTTTTTTTGTGTCTGTCATCACGTTTTAGGACTGTAAAAGTGCTTAGATTTTCTTCAATAGTACCTTTTCTGATGGGAAAGTGAATCTAGTTGGTACTTTGGATGGTCAAAAGTAAATACTTTTATACTTTTAGTATACAAATATTATTATAATATTTTCATTACAAAATGCATTCTGGGAAGGCACCAATGGTTCACAAATTTAAATCATCTTTCTAATTGTGTGTTTGTTTCAGCTTCCAACGAC
Source organism: Nasonovia ribisnigri (assembly GCA_027563435.1). Classification (NCBI taxonomy): domain Eukaryota; kingdom Metazoa; phylum Arthropoda; class Insecta; order Hemiptera; family Aphididae; genus Nasonovia; species Nasonovia ribisnigri. The sequence goes on from JANEHU010004976.1 coordinate 10,172, forward strand.
AGTATTTTCAAAATATGTTCAAAAATTTAAAGGACCAATCAATAGAGAACAAATATTCGAAAAATTCACCAATGTCATGATTGTAAACCAAACTGTTCATATAAATGTGGGTCGTTTAAATTGTGGTTATGTTTGTTTTTTATTTTGTCTCTGTGCACACGATAAGTAGTCAAAATAATGCTTCGATTTTCAACTTCAATATTTTTTTATATATCATTGTATAATTTATTAGTTGTTTATTAATATTAATAATTTATAATAAATATTTAATATTAAAATAATAGATTAAATGTTTTGAATAGGTCACAAACAACCAACGCTTAACGTCGTAAGTAGATTTTACCCCTGAGTTTACAAATTACAAATTTTAATACTAAACACTGTATTGCCTAATTTGTAATGCTTTCGTTGCCGCAAAGTGGGCCATATGGTGAAGGATTGCCTGGGTGAGTGTGTGTAATGTTGTACCACTACTATTGTTATTGCATGTTATATTAGTAATGTTTATAATTTTCTTAGCCCCCGCAACCGCTTTGTGTCAACGGAGTGATCCGGCTTCGACCCCTCCACCAGGAGGTCACCTTTAATGTAAGTACCTTGTTGGATGTATAACACGATGATTAAAGTTAAACACCATACCATATACAATTTGGCATTACAATAAAAGTACATAAGTCGTGAACAAACAAAGTATAATGCAGATGTTGAAAAAAAAAATTTTTAACTATAAAAAATTATACAGTACCTATATAATATATAATTATATTATCATATTATAGTATATACGAATATGCAATTATAAATAGCTAGAAATGTTATTATTATCCTCGAAACAATTCAAACGATTTATAAGTACATTACTTAGACATACAAGATGTAGAAAAACTATATTATGTAACGTCATGAGCCTAAAACAAAATATTATATAATATTATATTATATTATTTAGTATTATACAATGGAGGTTTAACAGGGTATCCACGAAACCACACATAGTACTTTGTATTAATATAATTTGTAGTTTTTTCACTACTATATCGATGAAATATTTTAGAATGCTTTGTATGGGTGTAAAAAAAATGCAAATTTCAAAAGTTATAATACCACAAAGTAAGAAAAGATTATTGGAAATTATTTATGAATACAAACACGCTTATAATGATATACTTGAACCAGGACTAGATCTTTGTCCTAATGTAGAGTCAATTTTGAGCATTCAAGAAGTTACACGTGCACTATACAAGCGATTCAAGTCGGTACGTAACTATTCCCTGTCGATACGTATCGCATTTTTCTTCTTGAAAATCCTGCACATTAACTGTAGGTGTTGATAAATGTGAGTACCTCGATTTATCATTAAACAGTTACAAGTATTCGTTGCTAATTATTTGAACTGGTTATTCATATCCATCATAATTACTTGTGACAGACAATTTCTGTTGTGAATCGATACTATACATGTAATAAGTCAATTGTGTATTTTTCCGGTCGGTATTTCTTTCAGGCACTTCTCCGGGGGCATTGCCACCCCGGAGTATGTCCAATACTCCCTCCCCCCCCCCCCCCCCGAAAAAATTAGAAAAATACTAAATAAAATTAAATAGTTATTAGATAAATATAATTTTTATATCACAGCGAATCACCTACAATAGGTAAAGAATACGTCAGAAGAGTCAACACAGTATTCTATTTACAAAATTGTTCATCAGGAATCACATAGATTATATTATTGTTGGGTAACGGTCACTATAAATTATTGAGCACGAACAACAGAATAAAATAAATAGATATGTAGTTATTTTAGTCGTTTGTCAAAAGCGTATCATTGTTGTAGGCTATGATAATGTACCTATTACAGTATGACTTTAAATATACGGTGAAGTGTATTGACTGTAACCGTCATCATTAATCAAAGCATTTCAAATCACAAAAGTGGATGTCGCTCTGCTGTACAGTAGGTTACTGTATAATGGATGGTATTAAATTTGAATTCAATGATATAATATCATTGTATACGAAAAACGATTCTGAACGGATATGGTATGTCAGTCTAGGATATTTTAAATTATATTGATATTGTTATTATACGGTAGCTGGTAATCATTCATATTAGATACGGCCTAGAAGTACAAGCGCTTCATATTTCTTGAGACCGAATTTCATAAAATATCCAATATGGTATATGATGGAGAAAATGCACTAGTGATTGAATCAAAAACTCAGGACGGGTGCAGAGTACTGTTGAATTGGGCAGACCTTATTCGACTTCAATATCTTGAATTTCGTATTGTCGAAAGTATTGTGCGAAAAAAAATATACACCGCTCCATTAATTATACAACAGTTTGACGAGTTTGCGGCGTACCTACATGAGAAATGTACTCTCCTTAAATCACCACCGAACAATTTGGAAGATGTGATAATATTCATTAAAAACATAGGGACGATAGAGAGAAGAAAATTTTCCCAAACTTGGTCGGCTAAGTACAAATGTGTGAAGCTGTACAACTAATAGAATCTGTGAAAAATCGGATGGCGCATAAGGTAATTCATACATTTTCATCTACAAATTAGATGGTGTATAGAAAATGCTTATATAAACATTCAGTGAAATGTTCATGCATCTACAGTTAGGTATTTGTTTTTGAATTGCAACAAAATAAGAAAATCGCTACATGAGAAATCGAGTGAATATCTAATCTTGTAAAAATTTGAACTTAAAATGCTCATAAAAATTTATTTTGACTTGCTTATAAACATTTTTTTATTGATAAAATTAAGCAAACTTATGAGAAATCATATGTTATATTTTCAAACCTTAGATTTTTATGAATTTTTTATGAATTTCTAATTAAAAATAATTTGCACATTTTCGTGATTTTCACGTATTTTGTCAATATTTGAACTTTAAATGCTTATGAAAAATATTTGTTACTTCGGATTTTTAATATTTTTCATATATTATTGTAACAATATATTAGGAGCCTTGTATTCAATTTTCAAGTTTTTTTTACCCTACTAATAAAGTTTTATAGAAATCTATAGAAAAAAAACCTAAAAAAATTGGAAAATGAAAATGTCCGTAAGCAGCTCAAGATTAATCAAAATATTTTAAAAATTTTATGGTGTATAAAAAATAGTAATATAAACATTCAGTTAAAATTGCATGTGTCTACGGTCATTTCTTTTAGAGTTATACCAAAAACCAAAATCGATTTTGCCGAAAATTGGTTTTCCGTAATAATTCCCGTTTTTTCCTTAATTTTTTATTTGCTTTTCACGGCGCTAACTGGGAAATTTTAACTTTTGACCCCCCAAAGTACCAACTAGATTCACTTTCCTATCAGAAAAGGTACTATTGAAGAAAATCGAAGCATTTTTACTGTCCTAAAAGGTGATGACAGACACTAAAAAAATAAATTAAAAAAAGGGGCAAGTACGTGGATGTCGCTCTGCTGTACAGTAGGTTCCAAGTAGGTCACTGTTTAATGGATTTAAATTTGAATTCAATGAATTCATTGTATACGAAAAACGATTCTGAGCAGAGACGGCGTGTCAGTCCAATTTGATCATGAAATAACTATAAAAAAAAACTATAGGTATTTTTATATTTTTGAGATTTTTTGGTTACAGAATAACCTACTTATGTGGAACCTTGTTTTAAATTTTCAATCATTAGCTATAAAATTTTAAAATTATATCAATTTTTAACTTGATAAATGTTATCGAAAATCAAACTTTAAATGCTTATAAAAAAAAATTGTGCAAATTTATTTTTAATATTTTTCAATTGCTATTGTAATCATATATCGGGAACCTTCTATTAAATTTTCAAGATTTTCTACCCAACAAATAAATTTATATAATAATCCTATCTTACATAGTTATATCACAACTTATATGTATTTAATATGTTTATATTATGGTGGGATAGGCACATGTGTTATCATTGATTTTAAAATTGAAGTAGTTAAACAGTAATTTCTGAATGATTTTAAAAACTAAGTTGCATTGGGATACAACTGTCTGTCTAAAGATTAAATATTATCTTTGACAAATAAATTTGGTCTTCAAATATTTACAGAACTATTGTATAATATATAGCCCATTAAACTAGTATTAATAGCTCATGAGGTGAAGCCACAATCCTGCCTAGTGTGATGTTAAATTTCCTAATCCACAAATAATGTCCTGTATTAAAAAAAAAAAAGAATGACTAAAGTAAATCTTAAAAATACAAATCATCGGTCATTTTGGTTTTAATCAAAAGGAAATTTTAAATATGATGATTGGCAGAAGAGTGTATATAATGTGATTTTTATTGGAGAACATATTTTGGTTAAAAGTTTTTATATCTCTTTTAATGAGAGATTTTATATTTAAACAGATAAGATATAAGTAGCAAGAATCTTGAGACTAAAAACGATTGGCTGTGAAGCAGAGGCAAATTAATATTATGATTAGGAACATTTAGAATACAAGATTTAAAGCATGTAAATTATTATGCAATGATTTGTTAGCTAGAATTGTATTACTAAGAATACTATTAATGCAAATTGGGCATTATTGAAAATTGGAGCTAAACTGAAAACAGAAGAGAGCTTTTAAAGCTATTGGATCATTAGTTTTGATAATTTCCAGTATGATAGGGGAATTTGATTTAGAGTCAAACAGTACATCAAGTTCTTTTTTTATATGTATGAAAATTTAATTTAAAAATGAATTTATTGTTGTTTTTAATAGACAAATCCAAGCAGTAATGTCAAATATTATAGAGATTTAATTGATTTAAATCATTTTTCAATATGAAATTCTTAGGTGAAACGTGTGTAAATTGATATGTCAACATATCAATATGTTGAACTACAATATTAAATTGAGTACTAAGAAGTAAGTATTATACACTATGGTTTGATTTAAATTTCAAAATTTCAAAATTTCTTAATAAATTATGTTTATACAATTTAAGTCTTAGAATTAATACAGATAATTTAGTTTCTTTATTTTTTTCTTTTTTTTTTTTGGTTTTTTTTTTTAGCATCAACATTAAAAGTTATTAGCTTTACTTATAACTTATTGTAATGTATTTACTATACATATTTATATTACAATATATTTTTCTCGCCACCATGTAGTTCCATCAATGAGTGGATTCTTCTCTCAAGACTACAACTCTATAACTTATAATACCAACATCACTTATACTTATTGTAAAAAGTAAAAATACATATTTTGGCAAAAATTTCTAATTGGGCATCTGTAGGTTTCTTCCATGCCCAGATAAGGGATGGCGGTCTCTCTCTCTAGACAGTTGCCTGCCCAGAGAGAGGTGCCGCCCGTGGCCGTGTTTCAAACCAGCGACGATGCGCGTTAGAACCGACACCATAGTCCGCTCGGCCACTCCGTCCCAATATCTTAATTAACGTTTACCACACTGGCAATAGTTATATTTATTAGTTATTATCCATTAATATTCAACATTTAAGCTTGCAGGACGCCATGCCTTCCAGGGGCTTTATACACTTGAATTAGACAATATTGTACTTACAGGATTTTATGTTCAAGCCAGAGGTTTAAAACATTAACAACTAAATAATTCATCATGTCTTTTTTTTTTGTACAATCTGTAATTAACTATATAGGTACAATAAGTAAAAGTGATAACTTAAATATACATAGTCCGAAATAAGACACAAGAAGCACACCATGAGGGAAGTCATCCAGCGATGGAACACTCTAGAATCTAGACCATAATATGTTAACCTATATTTATTTTTTGTTTCATTAAAGCTTACTAAATGTACAAACACTCCAAGATAAACCATCGATATATATACAGTTAGTGTACCATAATTTTTAAAATGGTAGCCAATTTATTGGTGTCTTGTTGAATTAGCTCGTTTTTTTTTTAATCTATACATGAATTGAACTTATGTATCAAAAATACCTTGTAATTTAACCCCAAGACTTAAAAGTTATAAATATAATAATATAAGTAAATATAATTCATGAAAAACCATAGGTACATATAAGTATTTATCAAGTAAGATATTGTAGTCAACAATCTATGAAAATATTATTATATTCTTCTCATTATTTATGAGTAGGAAATTAAAATTAAATGGTAGAAAACGTTAATATTTGAGAGCATAGATGAATATGGGCCAACAATAAATTCATGATTAAAATATGATGAGCAACTCATGGGCGATTCAAGCTAAACTCTCTAGATGACTCTACTAAAATAGTACTATTTATTAACTGATAACATACAAGAAATTAAAAAATATACAAACGTCAAATACATTTAATTTGTATTAAATCTAAACATTTTTACTCTCTTTATATTTATTTTTTAGTACTTACTTCTGTGTAGAAGCACATGCTTTGCGTTTGGATACAATAACTTTTATTACAATAAATAATTTAGGGGATTCAATATTGACTGTTTATAAAGAAGTTCAATACAGACCATTTTCTAAATGTATGAGTAGTAAAAGTAATTATTTGTTTGTGAATAGTGTGACAGTAGAAAGTAGTGTATTTAAACCAAATTTATAGAAATAGAGAAACAAAATTTGAAAAATAGACATAAAAACAATTTTAAACCAGTTTTCAAAAGGATGATCGTGAGTATGATACCAACTGTATGATTAAAAAACAAAATGGTACATTCCATTAACAATTCTCTTATAAAAATTCTTATTAAAATCTATAAACATTTTAATTGTAATAGGCAATTATTGAAAAATGTAATACAAGGTTTCTCATTAGAGTAGGCAACCTGAAAATCTCAAAAACACATATTTTTCACGTTTTTTTTTATTGATATTTCAAGTTCAAATGTTGACCAATTTTAATTTTCTATATGTAATTTCAAAAATATTACTTTATATTTGTTTTCATTATTAAATTACAATTTAACACAGCAATTACAGCAACCTAATCAATAAAAAGGAAGACTTTAAATAAAATTGTCATAAGTGTTTCAAAATACATCGGCGCCCCTGCCGTTAAGTTAGTAGTGTACCATTGTCACTCTAAAAAATTTATATTAAATGTAGGAAATGCCAGACAACACTAGGAGGAAGCTTTAAAAATGAAAAAAATGCTGATACTAAACAAAGAGAAAAACTATCATAATAGGAACGTATGATGGATCCCCTTCACAGCTACACTATTTATGCACTGAAACTTGCATAAGCTACTTAAAATAAAACAATTTTTTTTACATTTTTTGTTATGTTTTATTTTGAGATCTACGTATGTTAACTAACCTATTATTTAAGTTTAAAATAATGTGAACCAAGGCTTTCTGACTTTGTTATCTGAATTTTGCTAACAGAGTAACTTACATATTTTTGACATTTGGAAAATAAGTAACAATAATAGTATCATAAAAAGTTAAAACTATGCACTTAAAATGAAAATATAGGTACCTACACCAATACATAAAAGTAAAAATAATCAAGGTAGTATCAATAGTCAAATGGCAGCTATTCTTTCTAACAAGTCTGATCCAAAAATTGGATTCTTTTCAATATATAAATCGCATCACTCGTTCAGGATTAAGATCAATCCAAAGAGGAAGGTTTACGACCTTCCCTTACCTAATGTACCTAGTACGAATGTGTGATGTAGATAGAATCATCATATATTATACATGAAAAATATGAAAATATGAAGAAAAAAAATTACTGTAAACTCATGGAATTAAAAAACAAATTAATCACAAGCTATGTTATGAAAGAATATTAGAAAACATAAAACTCCCTTGTCCCTGGCCTTAATTGGGTAGGTACCTATAACTTATTAAAAGTGCTCAACTATAACATCCCAATTAATATATTATTATACCTAATGGAATGTTTCCTCAATACTATTGCTAGCTTATACTAATATATTTTTAGATTATTAGTTTGACTAAAGCTGTAAGCTTTTTTTCAATTAAATTTACAGCAACATTTTTAAAGACAGACATTTTTCAAGTTCTTTCCAATTTTTTTTTTCTACAGGAGTTAGGTACACCCATACACGAATACTGGTAGAGGTAGGCATAAGCCATTGTCACGATTCCAACTTTGTCGTAATATGTAATAAATAATAATAGTATTACAAATTCGTAATTTTACGTGTTTAGTAATAATAACAATAGTGATAATTGGGTGATAATTGATAAATGATGATATACATTTTCAGATGATTTAAGCAAGTTCCAAAATGTCTTGGGCAGTAGTCTTGGGCTATAATTGTATATATATTTTTTTTATAGTATAGAACGTGTACTACCCAATAAAGATTGACCATGATTATTGATTAATAATTCATTATTTATAATTTTATCTAATATCTCGGAGATCCCAGCAGTATAATAATTTAAAAACGACAGGTCGTTATTTTATCGATCGATATTATACCTAATCGAATAGACTGCATAAAATCTACTTAAACAAGGGGAAGTTGTTATTTGTGATTTCAAAATAGTTTTCCAAAATGTATTTTAACATAACAATACTGAAAAATCGAAAAATATAAGCTTAAAACAAAACTCAAATTTCTAGGGGTACTCGAACTCCAAACATACCAATAATGTAAAAATAAAATTGGTGTTATTTTAACAAGAATATTAAGATTCCCTGCTGATTAGGTATTTTAATATAGGGGTATATTCAATTCAAATTGACGGCAAGCCGGCAAATCTTTTGAAAAAATAACTCAACCCAACTGCTTGTAAGCTGTATAAACCGTAATATAAATCGAGCGCGATGATTAATATTGAGATAATGCGTGTTCAACATTTTAGTAAGATCGACTGGGTACGGTGTAAGAGTAATATATAGGTACCCATAAAATAAAACAAGACACCCTGAAAACAATAATGCGCACGTGATGTTATGCATAATAATAATAATAATGATAATAATACACTAACCGGATAGAAGACACCGGCTCCGACGTGAACACGAAACGACTTCCTGCCTCATGGTCTGGACGGTCGAAACCACCGGCCGAGGTGTTGCGACGTACCGGCGGCTCCGGATCCCTCGAGATTCGGAAACGACTGCGCGGTCGGGCCAAACAGTACAAGGTGGACGGCGACAGAAACGGAACGCAAGACATCGCGTGATTATTGACGGATCGCAGTATGACTATGCGTCGGACTGACGAAAACTAAAAAAAAAAACGTGTGCCCGAGAATATGCTTCGGCCGGTTAGCTGCAATCGAAAAATCATTTCTCGGCGTCGGGTGTGCGGCTAGTGGACCGCGGGCCGAGAAGTCGCAGCGGCGTTTTACCGAAAATTGTGAAACCACGCGGCTCGAAGTAAAACGGTGAAATAAGGCACTGTATAGTGTATAATAAACTTTAAAGAGTTCCAGCCGAAAGATTTTGAAGTCACGATAATATGTGAACCAATGAGAAGTGGCGAAAGATCGGACTATTGACGTCATACCTAGTTTATTATAGTATTATTATCATGGGCACGAGTACCAGGCCGAGTACAAGTCCGAGACGTCGACGGTGGGGGGAACGCTCACGATCAACGAATGACGAGAGGGACGAGAAGGGAGAGAGAGACGACGGACGACGAGTGAGCGACCGACGCGCGACGTTTCAGGGGTTCGTGGCTCGCGCGACTTTTCGCCGTCGTTGCCCGGGTGGGGAGGGGGGGCTTTTACGCTACACCGCTGATAGGAGGAGATGAGAGGTGGTACTGGCGATTATCGGCAGCGCATGGTTTAACGTTTAAAATGTTTAAATACGATTGTCCCGGACGAAAGTGTAATAGCAAATGTTATGGTAACACATTATTATAGCGAAACGTTAAGTCAATACGGAACGATATTTTTTTCAGATATACGCCCGTCATACTGTCATTAGGTAGTGACGATTTACCAAATAGTAAATACCTACCAATATGGTTAATACTTAATACGGATATCGCAGCGGCGACCGGTGGGAGGAGGGCCGTGATATTATAAAGATATAATAATTTTGAAGACAGTTATGATCATTTTAAAGTGAAGATATAAAAAAATTACAGCTTTAAAACACTCATAATCAGTCACGCCCGCAGATAAGTTGCTCACTAGATGCTTGTAGTGTCAATATAAACCTTTTGAGGCCCCACACACACCCCATAACCCTAATTTAATGACATATCTATGATGAATTTTTAAAATTATAAGGATACATAATTTATATTGATTACCTAATATTTAAATACAATATGATGGCTAATATAAATTGGTTATTAATAATTGTAATATAAAATAATTAATTTCTTGGGAAAATATACCATTTAATGAATTAGCGCTAAATTGTATTGATAGGTACATAGGTTTCATTTTTAATATTATATCCAAGTAGAACTTTTAAGGTACAAAATATTTAATTTTGTAGCGCATAGTTTTTTTAACTAGTTAATTTTAAAATTCTAATTGAAATTGTCAGCATTAAAAGTAATTGGTTTACAAATTCACAATGCCATTAGAATACGAATATAAGTGTATAAGTGTATAATGCAATAAATAATTTATATTTTGTAACAGATATGAATCCAGATTAGTCCGACTAATCTACTAATGAAAATACAAGTTGTGTTACATCTATACATAATGCACACTAACTTAATTTATAAACAGTATACACTGATATATTATTATAATCAGTTGACCTTACATACCCATAGTTATGTAATTAAATATTGTCTCAAAACACTTTAAACATCATTTAAATGTACAACATTTTTTTTGTTTATTTTGAAAGTCGAATACAAAGTCAAATAGCAATAAAATATAAAATCGATGGGTCATTCCCTCAAAAATATTATTCTCTATCTTTTTTTCTATGGGTGATTTTACTCTAAAATTACTTAAAAATATAGAAAAATGATTCTGCGTAAATCCGTTTTTGTCTATGTTGCGCGTGGGCCAGAGAGAGAAAACAAATAGTGCGCTGACATCCTCTTAACGAAATTAACAATAATATCATTAGAGACAAAATAAATTATTAATAGAACGCGTGTCTAACTGTTCACTCGTCACAGAACCAAAGTGAGACAGACGACAGTTTCTAAGAATAGGTATTTAATAATTACACTATTGAACATAAATAATAGTCATGGACATAAATTAAAAATTAACAGAAAATTCCTTTTCATGTCATCGTATTTATTTGAAAAATCCAAATTATTACAATGCTGAGGTGGTGCATTTGCAACTTACGTTTTAATTAAAATATCAATAAAAGCCCCTCAGGTGAGGTCTATTACATTTGTGATTTTTTTAATTTTATTATATATGTATGTATATTAACACATTATTATAATATTAATATTATTCAAAGTATATTAAATATAAATCAATACTATTGTTACTACAATTTTAGCTTTTATACTTCGTACTCAAAAATATAATTAATTTGTTGATCATGATAGTCTTTATTAGTCTAAAAGTCTAATAGTGTATACATAATGTCTGTAACTACAGGCTATGTCGCTACAACATATTATTATAACGATTTTGCAGTTATTTTGTTGGGCGTACGACCTAACAAAATCGTAGGTACCTACGTATAATCGAATAATTTGAATATTAGTTCGCATTAAATATTATTATTAATCTTACCTGGAATATTTTTTTGCTGACCAAAACGTTCTTAATATATTTCCTTTACTCGTTGTTTCTGTAAGCTCCATTTTCACCACTTCTTTCTTTGTTGTTAATATAGGTAGTAGCCAGTAGGTACCTATATAGACATAATAGACATATTAATACAGTTATTATTATTATTATTATTATTATTATAATCGATCTTACACAAATATTGAAGCATTTCCTCAAAATTTCTCATCGCGCGCCAGTTAAATTACGGTAAATAAACGAGTTTTCAATTTTTGAAATTTTAAAACGATACGACGTTAAGTTTGACTTGCTCTACAACACAAGTGCGTTTATACCTACTGAAGTACAATTGTATTGGCGAGCACGCAAAAAACCCGAAGACGTGTCAAAATGGACTGAAGACTGATGACTGATGAGTGATCCCGTAGTCTGTACCTTTGTACCCACTCGGCGATAATGTTAGTGCGATAATTTCATTTCGGAAATATATTACGCGTTTAGTTATTTATATTCTATATATTTCCCCATTTTATTCGGCTAAAATAAAATAATAATAATAATAATAATATAATAATATTATTATTATATTATTATATTATATTATATTATATAATAATTTTTTTTTTAAGGCCCAAAGGATATAGATGTCACGTTCCCACGATAGGTAGGTACTGATTATATTTTAATATCGCCTATCGATATCTAGACCGCAATTCCACAATCACCCAATATATCTGCGGGCTGCGTCGTAAATCGAATCATTATAAATTTATAAATTATATAATATAATATTGTGGTCTATATAATATTATTTTGGATTATTATCACTTACTTTTTGCACAGCACTTGAGTTGGTTCTTTTTTTCTCGAGCATAGTTTCTACATTATTAGGTACTAATAATACTATATACTATATCCTATACAATATTCGGAAAGTTTATTATTTATTTGTTACCTACGTGAAATACGTTACGCTAATAACGGCTACGACAATATTATTTAGAATAATAAATTATCGTATTATTTATAATACTGATGCCAATTTTCCAGAATTCGGCCGAATCTCGCTCATTAAATTGATACGACCGTGATCGATAACGGGTGTACCGAGTGCACTACTATATTATAGTTACTACACTAGACATTGTAATAATGACAATAATATTATAATAAGTTATATTTAGTACCAAATTACCTAGTGTCAGTGACGGCACGAGGGAGGTGCAATAGGGGCAGTTGCCCAGGGGCTCGCGGTTCAAAAATTTATTATAAGCCCCGCGGTTTTGAAGTGTGAATTTTAATCAACTTACGAATTTAACGACGTTTCATTTATGTGCTAAAAATTGTGAAACATAAATAATACTAAAACATACCGTCCAAGTGACCACATATACCTAGTATAATAAATACTAATACGAAATTGATACTCACACTCGTGGTTCATACTTCACAGTTCACAGTAAAACTGATTGCTTGACTATCGGTAAATTGGAATCCTAATTACCCAGTTAACTATAGTAAATAATATTATATTAATATATACCGACAGGTTAGGTTAGGTGGGAGGTGCGTGGGAGGATCTGAGGTATGATGCGGTCGCAATATAATATTATCGCGTAGGTACAATCTGTTTAAAGATGCAATGACCAGATTAATAATCAATTTATCAATTGTAAATATGTCATGCGACTGCGTAGTCACTGATTGTACTATAGTAGTACTATTCTACGTAGGTACAAACAAAATATAGCATAACAAATAGCCAATATTATTAGCTAAAATATATTATATAGGTATTCAAAAAAGTTTTTTGAAAACAAAATTATACATTAGAATTTATTAGTAACAACAGTACTGCACCTTATACTTTAAAACTGGTCTAAAAAAAAGGGCAAGGGTGTTGCATATTCAGCATTTATAATTTATATTGTATACTAAACGTTTATATTAATAATAATAATCATAAGTATCATATTACGATCGGTGGGGATTGTCCATCGGTCATTAGCAAGTAGACAATTTTAATGTACGTCATTACGATTTATATGTTTGACAATAAAAGACTATAATTCACGTTTGTGCTATTATTCATATTAATGATACACAACAAATTGGCGACGAAGATAACAATAGTTTAATCGTAATCATTATTGCTTTAGAAGTTTCAAGTGTTAAGTGTATTCATACTAATACAAAATGACATCTCCAAAGCCTGAGTCTATAATGAACTTCAATCAAGTTATTGGGTCACCAGGAACATTTGAAACAGGTATGGATATTACAATTTTCGAGTCAAAATTAACAAATTTTTTTTTGGCCAATTCAATCGAAAACAACATTCAAAAAAGAGCAATATTACTGTCATCGGTCAGTGAGGAAATTCATAAAGTGCTTTTTAGTTTATGTGTTCCTAGCACGCCTAACGATGTTGAGTATGATACTCTTATGAAAAGTTTAAACAAGTATTTCAAACCAATTAAGTCCTACTTTGCGGCTAGGTATAACTTTTATCAGGCTAAACAAAGACAGGACGAATCTGTGTGCCAATGGGGTGCACGTGTTAAGAATCTTGCTTCAAAATGTGGTTTTTCGTCGGAACTATCAACGGTCATCCGGGACATATTCGTTGTCGGTATGGGTTCAGGACCAATCCAAGATCGTCTGTTAGAAGAAGATGCTTCAAAAGTTGGAGTAACGTATTCAATTCTAATAGAAATTGCAACAGCCAAAGAAGCAGCAATGAATGACAAATGTGGTTGGAAAAAAGAAGAATGCGCAGATTTGAAGTACCAGAAGAAAAATAATGGACACTTTCAAGCCAAGCAGGGTTTCAACGCATCCAAGGAACAGAAAACCAAATGCGGGATTTGTGGCCGTTCCAACCATCTTCAAAAAGATTGTAGATACAAGGACTACCAATGCAACAATTGCGGTGAAAAGGGTCATTTGTCTACCGTATGTAAAAAGGGTAAGAAAGAAACAAAAAATAGTAAAACACAAAATAAATTTTTATCTAATAACGACGATGATGACGAAACAGTTAATCATGATCTTTCTAATACTTTTTTTTCTATAATCGATCAACATTCAGCGGTGAAACCGTTAATGGTAAATTTAATCGTAGAAAATAACAATGTTAACTTCGAAATTGACACCGGTTCACAACACAGCGTAATTTCAAAAAGATTATATCGTCAACTGTTTAGTCACATCGAATTAAAAAAAAACGACATTTCACTATCTGATTACGTCGGCAATGACATTAAACCGATGGGAAAAATATTTGTCGATTCGCAGTACCAAAACAAAAAATTTACTATGTGTCTTTATGTAATCGAAAATGGTGGTCCGCCACTAATAGGTCGAAATGATATAAAAAATATAAAATGTTCTACGTTATTTAATATTGAAAATGACGTAAGTGTCGATAGTATTATAAGTAAATATAACAATGTTTTTAAAGATGAAGTAGGTACTTTTAACAAATACGAAATTTCATTAAACATCAAAGCAGGGGCGGTAAAAAAAATTTTACAAACCAAGGTCTATTCCTTTAGCATTAAAAGGCAAAGTTGAAACCGAAATAGAGCGTTTAGTTAAAAGTAATATTTTATTTCCCGTCGACCATAGTGAATGGGCAACTCCAATAGTACCAATATTAAAACCGGACGGCACAGTTAGAATTTGTGGGGATTTTAAAATAACAATAAATCCAGTATTAGAAGGGACCGAATATCCGCTTCCAAAAATAGAACATTTGTATGCAAATATTAGTGGTTCAAAATATTTTTCAAAAATAGATTTAAAAGACGCATACCAACAAATGGTTATTAAAGAATCTGATCGCAAATATACCACTATTAATACACACAAAGGTTTATTTAGCTATACCCGTAACCCTTTCGGTATAAAATCATCGGCAGGGGAGTTCCAAAAAGCTATGGAAACTTGCACAGCAGGTCTTGAGGGCATAGGTATATTCCAAGATGATATAATTGTTGCAGGATCTACTATCACAGAGCACAATGCTCGTCTAGAAAAATTACTAAATGTATTGTCAAATACAGGTTTAAGAGTAAAGTTGAATAAGTGCAAATTTATGCAAAAATCAATTGAATATTTGGGTCACAGGTTAGATGAAAATGGTTTACACACACTAACAAAACACACAGATGTTATAAGCAACGCAACTGTCCCAGAAAATAAAACATTGCTAAAATCATTTTTAGGTTTAGTTACGTATTATATAAAATTTATACCAAACGCTGCAAATATTTTAAAACCATTGTACATGCTTTTACGCAACGGCAATGAATGGAATTGGACACCAGAATGTGACAAAGCATTCAATAGAGTTAAACAAATTTTAATTTCGAAACCCGTTTTAGCACATTATGATCATAATTTTCCGTTAAAACTCGTAGTAGACGCATCATCGTATGCTCTAGGTGCAGTAATTTCGCATGTATACCCAGATCGAACAGAAAAACCTATAGCCTATGCATCAAGAGTTCTGTCTGAGTCAGAGTGTAAATTTCCACAAATTGAAAAAGAAGCTTTGGCAATTATTTACGGCGTTACAAAATTTTACGACTATTTATACGGTAGGCATTTCCTATTAGAAACTGACCATAAACCGTTAATATACATTTTTGGCGATAAAAAAGGCATCCCAATCTACGCTGCTAATCGTTTACAACGATTGGCCTATGTTCTATCATCATTTGATTTCGAAATAAAATATGTAAAATCTGAAAATAATACTGCCGATTTTTTATCACGAATTAAAATTTCAAAATCAAAAATCGATAATCAAAACGAAGAATGTATTAGTCTTAATTTTATCCACGAACAATCACCTTTCACTCTAGACTGGTCTAAAATAAAAATTGAAACATGCAGAGACCCAATTCTCGCCAAGGTATTAAACGCAGTCAAAACAGGAGAATGGAACAGTGATTTTTCTAACAAATTAGAACTTAAATCTTATAATTCACGAAAAACTCAAATCTCAATGGAACAAGGATGCCTATTATGGGGTTACCGTGTTATTATACCAGCTAAATTTCGAAATAATATACTAAGCGAACTTCATTCATGCCACATGGGTTCTTCTAGTATGAAAAGTTTAGCGAGATCATATTTTTGGTGGCCAGGAATGGATAAGGAAATCGAAAATATTACGCAAAATTGCGACAATTGTATTAACGTTAGGCAAAACCCACCAAAATCTATTATATCTCCTTGGAAGTGGCCAGAAAAACCGTGGACTAGAGTGCATTGCGATTTTCTCGGACCATTTCAAAATAAATATTTTTTTGTCATAGTTGACGCAACCACAAAATGGTTAGAAGTATTTCAAGTAAATTCCATGACAGCAGAAATTGTCATTCAAAAATTTTCAGAAACTATAGCACGATTTGGCATTCCAAAAACAATTACATCAGACGGCGCAAAATGTTTCACAGGTTTTGAATTTCAAGCATATTGCAAAAATCTAGGTATTAGACATATGACAGGTGCACCATTTCACCCAGAATCGAACGGCTGTGCTGAATCGGCAGTCAAAACAGTAAAAAATTTCTTTAAAAAATGCTCGTCTGCACAATCCCAATTAAATAAATTTCTCTTGATGTATCGTAATACACCGCATTCAACAACACGAGAAACGCCAGCTCAGCTAATGTTAGGTCGATCAACACGTTTACAATTTGACGCGTTAATGCCAAATACAAGCGAAGTAGTTATTGAGCGACAAATATCACAAATAAACAATGGTGGTAATAGGGCAGTATCTTTTAATATAGGCGATAATGTATTAGCTAGAGATTATAGGAATACTAACAATAAATGGCAAAAGGGTAAAATTATCAAATGCATTAGTTACAACATGTATGACATAGAACTTGATGACGGGACTATTTGGAAAAGACATAATGATCAACTACTCATCGATAAATCGTCAACACATTCAAATAATTCTATTTCTCTTACACCGGCTAGACAAACAAATGAAAATTCTAAAAATACTGAAACAGTAGGTGAAAATCAAAATCCCGATCCGGTCGATCCCGTAATAGTAAATAAAACACCCAGACCAATTAGATCTAGAAAACCACCTCAGCGATATTCTCCAAGTGATTATGCATAGTGCAATAATTGCAATAATTAATTATTAATTATATCAATTAATATAAATAATAAATAAATAATAATAATAACTACCTACTAAAACTACTAACATAGTAATTAAGCACTATACAAAATTACAAAATACTGTATATTTTTTTTATTATTATTTATTTTTTTTAAAGGAAAGAGATGTTGCATATTCAGCATTTATAATTTATATTGTATACTAAACGTTTATATTAATAATAATAATCATAAGTATCATATTACGATCGGTGGGGATTGTCCATCGGTCATTAGCAAGTAGACAATATTAATGTACGTCATTACGATTTATATGTTTGACAATAAAAGACTATAATTCACGTTTGTGTTATTATTCATATTAATGATACACAACAAAAACAAAACTACATTAGAATCAAATTATGTAAGACAATTGTTAAAATTTTTCTCTTAAAGACATCTTGAACGTAACAATTTGTGTTGTAATTCCGGCTTTTTTCACTTATTGTTATACATAATTGACATCATAAAGTAACTAATGATATTTAACTTTACAAATTTTATATATTTTCTTAGCTTAAAATACCCACAGTTTATGATCATCATTTATTATCATAACATAAACAATTTAGTTCTTTGACATTATTAACATTATTGCCGTTATTTTAACAAATATTTACATTTTAAATGATTTAAGAAGTAATGTTTTTATTGTTTTGAAAACAAAACTACATTATAATCAAGTCATGTAAGCAAATTGTTAATATATTTCTCTTAAAGAACTCTTATACATAAGAATGTGTGTTGTAATTCAGTTTTTTTTCACTTATAGTTACATAGAATAATATGAATACAAAAAAAAAAATAGAATATCTTGATTAACAATATAACCACACTATACTAAAAAGTAGAATGTAGTCTTTTATTATTCTTAACAATTAAAAAAATAGTAATACAAATATTTTGACATCATAAAGTAACTAACAATATTAAACATTACAAAATATAAATACTTTCTTAGCTTAAATTACCCACAGTTTATGATCATTGTTTATTATCATACCATAAACAAAGTATTTCTTTGACATTATTAACATTATTGCCGTTATTTTAACAAATATTTACATTTCAAATGTTTTAAAAAGTAACATTTTTATTGTTTTGAAAAAAAAACTACATTAGAATCTAGTCATGTAGGCCAATTGTTAAAATATTTCTCTTAAAGACATCTTGAACATAACAATTTGTGTTGTAATTCTGGCTTTTTTCACTTATTGTTATACAGAATTGACATCATAAAGTAACTAATCATATTAAACATTACAAATTTTATATATTTTCTTAACTTAAAATACCCACAGTTTATGATCATCATTCATTATCATACCATAAACAATGTATTTCTTTGACATTATTAACATTATTGCCGTTATTTTGACAAATATTTACATTTTAAATGATTTAAGAAGTAATGTTTTTATTGTTTTGAAAACAAAACTACATTAGAATCAATTTATGTAAGACAATTGTTAAAATTTTTCTGTTAAAGACATCTTGAACGTAACAATTTGTGTTGTAATTCTGGCTTTTTTCACTTATTGTTATACATAATTGACATCATAAAGTAACTAATGATATTTAACTTTACAAATTTTATATATTTTCTTAGCTTAAAATACACACAGTTTATTATCATCATTTATTATCATACCATAAACAATGTATTTCTTTGACGTTATTAACATTATTGCCGTTATTTTGACAAATATTTACATTTCAAATGTTTTAAAAAGTAACATTTTTATTGTTTTGAAAAAAAGAACTACATTAGAATCTAGTCATGTAGCCATTTGAAAAATAATTTTCATAAAGATACATTGAACATATCAATTTGCGTTGTAATTCAGGGTTTTTTCATTTATAGTTACATAGAATAATATGAATACAAAAAAAAAAATAGAATATCTTGATTAACAATATAACCACACTATACCAAAAAGTAGAATGTAGTCTTTTATTATTCTTAACAATTAAAAAAATAGTAATACAAATATTTTGACATCATAAAGTAACTAACAATATTAAACATTACAAAATATAAATACTTTCTTAGCTTAAATTACCCACAGTTTATGATCATTGTTTATTATCATACCATAAACAAAGTATTTCTTTGACATTATTAACATTATTGCCGTTATTTTAACAAATATTTACATTTCAAATGTTTTAAAAAGTAACATTTTTATTGTTTTGAAAAAAAAACTACATTAGAATCTAGTCATGTAGGCCAATTGTTAAAATATTTCTCTTAAAGACATCTTGAACATAACAATTTGTGTTGTAATTCTGGCTCTTTTCACTTATTGTTATACATAATTGACATCATAAAGTAACTAATCATATTAAACATTACAAATTTTATATATTTTCTTAACTTAAAATACCCACAGTTTATGATCATCATTCATTATCATAACATAAACAATGTATTTCTTTGACATTATTAACATTATTGCCGTTATTTTGACAAATATTTACATTTTAAATGATTTAAGAAGTAATGTTTTTATTGTTTTGAAAACAAAACTACATTAGAATCAAGTCATGTAAGACAATTGTTAAAATTTTTCTCTTAAAGACATTTTGAACATATTAATTTGTGTTGTAATTCTGGCTTTTTTCACTTATAGTTACATAGCATAATATAAATACAAAAAAAAAAAATAGAATATCTTGATTAACAATATAACCATACTATACCAAAAAGTAAAAAAGAGTCTTTTTATTCTTAACAATTTAAAGTATAGTTATACCAATATATTGATACCATAAAGTAACTAATGATATTTATCTTTACAAATTTTATATATTTTCTTAGCTTAAAATACCCACAGTTTATGGTCTTCATTTGTTATCATAACATAAAAATTTAGTTCTGTGTTATTATTAACATTATTGCCGTTATTTTGCAAATACATATATTTCAAATGTTTTTAGAAGTAACATTTTTATTGTTTTGAAAACAAACTAAATAAGAATCAATTCATGTAAGCCAATTGTTAAAATATTTCTCTTAAAGAACTCTTATACATAACAATGTGTCTTGTAATTCAGGCTTTTTTCACTTATAGTTATACATAATTGACATCTTAAAGTAACTAATCATATTAAACATTACAAAATATATATACTTTCTTAGCTTAAAATACCCACAGTTTATGATCATCATTCATTATCATAACATAAACAATTTAGTTCTTTGACAGTATTAACATTATTACCATTATGCTGACAAATATTTACATTTCAAATGTTTTAAAAAGTAACATTTTTATTGTTTTGAATAATAAACTACATTAGAATCAGTCATGTAAGCCAATTGTTAAAATATTTCTCTTAAAGAACTCTTATACATAACAATGTGTCTTGTAATTCAGGCTTTTTTCACTTATAGTTATATAGAATAATATAAATACAAAAAAAAAAAAATAGAATATCTTGATTAACAATATAACCACACTATACCAAAAAGTAAAAAGTAGTCTTTTATTATTCTTAACAATTAAAATAATAGTAAAACCAATATTTTGGTATCATATACTAACTAGCAATATAAAACATTACAATATATATACTTTCTTAGCTTAAAATACCCACAGTTAGGATAATTGTTTATTATCATACCATAAACAATGTATTTCTTTGACGTTATTAACATTATTGCCGTTATTTTGACAAATAATTACATTTTAAATGATTTAAGAAGTCATGTTTTTATTGTTTTGAAAACAAAACTACATTAGAATCAAGTCATGTAAGCCAATTGTTAAAATGTTTCTCTTAAAGAACTCTTATACATAACAATGTGTGTTGTAATTCTGGCTTTTTTCACTTAATGTTATATAGAATAATAAAATACAGAAAAAATATAGAATATCTTGATTAACAATATAACCACACTACACCAAAAAGTTAAAATAGTCCTTTTTATACTTAACAATTTAAAGTTTAGTAATACAAATATTTTGACATCATAAAGTAACTAATGATATTTAACATTACAAAATATATATACTTTGTTAGCTTGAAATACCCACAGTTTATGATCATCGTTCATTGTCATACCTTAAACAATGTAGAACTTTTAAATTAACATTATTGCCATTATATTGACAAATACTTATATTTCAAATGTTTTTAGAAGTAACATTTTTATTGTTTTGAAAAAAAAACTACATTAGAATCTAGTCATGTAGCCGTTTGAAAAAATATTTTTATAAAGATACATTGAACATATCAATTTGCGTTGTAATTCAGGGTTTTTTCATTTATAGTTATATGGAATAATATAAATACAAAAAAAAAATAGAATAGCTTGATTAACAATATAACCATTCTATACCAAAAAGTTAAAATAGTCCTTTTTATACTTAACAATTAAAAGTATAGTAATACAAATATTTTGACATCATAAAGTACCTAACTAATGATATTTAACATTACAAAATATATATATTTTGTTAGCTTAAAATACCCACAGTTTATGATCATTGTTCATTGTCATACCTTAAACAATGTAGAACTTTTAAATTAACATTATTGCCATTATATTGACAAATACTTATATTTCAAATGTTTTTAGAAGTAAAATTTTTATTGTTTTGAAAACAAACTAAATAAGAATCAATTCATGTAGGCCAATTGTTAAAATATATCTCTTAAAGACATCTTAAACATAACAATTTTTGTTGTAATTCTGGCTTTTTTCACTTATTGTTATACATAATTGACATCATAAAGTAACTAATTATATTAAACTTTACAAATTTTATATATTTTCTTAGCTTAAAATACCAACAGTTTATGATCATCATTCATTATCATAACATAAACAATGTATTTCTTTGACATTATTAACATTATTGCCATTATATTGACAAATACTTATATTTCAAATGTTTTTAGAAGTAACATTTTTATTGTTTTGAAAACAAACTAATTAAGAATCAATTCATGTAGGCCAATTGTTAAAATATGTCTCTTAAAGACATCTTAAACATAACAATTTGTGTTGTAATTCTGGCTTTTTTCACTTATTGTTATACATAATTGACATCATAATGTAACTAATCATATTAAACTTTACAAATTTTATATATTTTCTTAGCTTAAAATACCCACAGTTTATGATCATCAATCATTATCATAACATAAACAATTTAGTTCTTTGACATTATTTACATTATTGCCGTTATTTTGCAAATATTTACATTTTAAATGATTTAAGAAGTAATGTTTTTATTGTTTTGAAAACAAAACTACATTAGAATCAAGTAATGTAAGCCAATTGTTAAAATATTTCTCTTAAAGAACTCTTATACATAACAATGTGTGTTGTAATTCAAGCTTTTTTCACTTATAGTTATATAGAATAATAAAATACAGAAAAAATATAGAATATCTTGATTAACAATATAACCACACTATACAAAAATTAAAAAGTAGTCTTTTATTATTCTTAACAATTAAAATAATAGTAAAACCAATATTTTGGTATCATATAGTAACTAACAATTTTAAACATTACAAAATATATATACTTTCTTAGCTGAAAATACTCACAGTTTATGATCATTGTTAATTGTCATACCTTAAACAATGTAGAACTTTTAAATTAACATTATTGCTATTATATTGACAAATACTTATATTTCAAATGTTTTTAGAAGTAACATTTTTATTGATTTGAAAAGAAAATAAATAAGAATCAATTCATGAAGGCCAATTGTTAAAATATGTCTCTTAAAGACTTCTTGAACATATCAATTTGTGTTGTAATTCTGGCTTTTTTCACTTATTGTTATACATAATTGACATCATAAAGTAACTAATCATGTTAAACTTTACAAATTTTATATATTTTCTTAGCTTAAAATACCCACAGTTTATGATCATCATTCATTATCATAACATAAACAATTTAGTTCTTTGACATTACTAACATTATTGCCGTTATTTTGCAAATATTTACATTTTAAATGATTTAAGAAGTAATGTTTTTATTGTTTTGAAAACAAAACTATATTAGAATCAAGTAAGGTAAGCCAATTGTTAAAATATTTCTCTTAAAGAACTCTTATACATAACAATGTGTGTTGTAATTCAGTTTTTTTTTACTTATAGTTACATAGAATAATATAAATACAAAAATAAAAATAGAATATCTTGATTAACAATATAAACACACTATACCAAAAAGTAAAAAGTAGTCTTTTTATTCTTAACAATTTAAAGTATAGTTATACCAATATTTTGATATCATAAAGTAACTAATGATATTTAACTTTACAAATTTTATATATTTTCTTAGTTTAAAATACCCACGGTTTATGATCATTGTTCATTGTCATACCTTAAACAATGTAGAACTTTTAAATTAATATTATTGCCATTATATTGACAAATACTTATATTTCAAATGTTTTTAGGAGTAACATTTTTAATGTTTTGAAAACAAACTAAATAAGAATCAATTCATGTAGGCCAATTGTTAAAATATTTCTCTTAAAGACATCTTGAACATAACAATTTGTGTTGTAATTCTGGCTTTTTTCACTTAATGTTATATAGAATAATATAAATACAAAAAAAAAAAAAATAGAATATCTTGATTAACAATATAACCATTCTATACAAAAAAGTAAAAATAGTCCTTTTTATACTTAACAATTAAAAAAATAGTAATACAAATATTTTGACATCATAAAGTACCTAATGATATTTAACTTTACAAATTTATATACTTTGTTAGCTTAAAATACCCACAGTTTATGATCATTGTTAATTGTCATACCTTAAACAATGTAGAACTTTTAAATTAACATTATTGCCATTATATTGACAAATACTTATATTTCAAATGTTTTTAGAAGTAACATTTTTATTGTTTTGAACACAAACTAAATAAGAATCAATTCATGTAGGCCAATTGTTAAAATATTTCTCTTAAAGACATCTTGAACATAACAATTTCTGTTGTAATTCTGGCTTTTTTACTTATTGTTATACATAATTGACATCATAAAGTAACTAATGATATTTAACTTTACAAATTTTATATATTTTCTTAGCTTAAAATACACACAGTTAATGATCATCATTCATTATCATAACATAAACAATGTATTTCTTTGACATTATTAACATTATTGCCGTTATTTTGACAAATATTTACATTTTAAATGATTTATGAAGTCATGTTTTTATTGTTTTGAAAACAAAACTACATTAGAATCAAGTCATGTAAGCCAATTGTTAAAATATTTCTCTTAAAGAACTCTTATACATAACAATGTGTGTTGTAATTCAAGCTTTTTTCACTTATAGTTATATAGAATAATAAAATACAGAAAAAATATAGAATATCTTGATTAACAATATAACCACACTATACCAAAAATTAAAAAGTAGTCTTTTATTATTCTTAACAATTAAAATAATAGTAAAACCAATATTTTGGTATCATATAGTAACTAACAATATTAAACATTACAAAATATATATACTTTCTTAGCTGAAAATACTCACAGTTTATGATCATTGTTAATTGTCATACCTTAAACAATGTAGAACTTTTAAATTAACATTATTGCCATTATATTGACAAATACTTATATTTCAAACGTTTTTAGAAGTAACATTTTTATTGTTTTGAAAACAAACTAAATAAGAATCAATTCATGTAGGCCAATTGTTAAAATATTTCTCTTAAAGACATCTTGAACATAACAATTTCTGTTGTAATTCTGGCTTTTTTACTTATTGTTATACATTATTGACATCATAAAGTAACTAATCATATTAAACTTTACAAATTTTATATATTTTCTTAGCTTAAAATACACACAGTTAATGATCATCATTCATTATCATAACATAAACAATGTATTTCTTTGACATTATTAACATTATTGCCGTTATTTTGACAAATATTTACATTTTAAATGATTTATGAAGTCATGTTTTTATTGTTTTGAAAACAAAACTACATTAGAATCAAGTCATGTAAGCCAATTGTTAAAATATTTCTCTTAAAGAACTCTTATACATAACAATGTGTGTTGTAATTCAAGCTTTTTTCACTTATAATTATATAGAATAATTAAATACAGAAAAAATATAGAATATCTTGATTAACAATATAACCACACTATACCAAAAATTAAAAAGTAGTCTTTTATTATTCTTAACAATTAAAATAATATTAATACAAATATTTTGACATTATAAAGTAACAAATTATATTTAACTTTTCAAATTTATATACTTTGTTAGCTTAAAATACCCACAGTTTATGATCATCGTTCATTGTCATACCTTAAACAATGTAGAACTTTAAATTAACATTATTGACATTATATTGACAAATACTTATATTTCAAATGTTTTTAGAAGTAACATTTTTATTGTTTTGAAAGCAAACTAAATAAGAATCAATTCATGTAGGCCAATTGTTAAAATATTTCTCTTAAAGACATCTCGAACATAACAATTTGTGTTGTAATTCTGGCTTTTTTCACTTAATGTTCTACATAATTGACATCATAAAGTAACTAATCATATTAAACTTTACAAATTTTATATATTTTCTTAGCTTAAAATACACACAGTTAATGATCATCATTCATTATCATAACATAAACAATGTATTTCTTTGACATTATTAACATTATTGCCGTTATTTTGACAAATTTTTACATTTCAAATGTTTTAAAAAGTAACATTTTTATTGTTTTGAAAAAAAAAGTACATTAGAATCTAGTCATGTTGCCATTTGAAAAATTATTTTCATAAAGATACATTGAACATATCAATTTGCGTTGTAATTCAGCGTTTTTTCATTTATAGTTATATAGAATAATATAAATACAAAAAAAAAAATAGAATATCTTGATTAACAATATAACCACACTATACCAAAAAATAAAAATAGTCCTTTTTATACTTAACAATTAAAAAAATAGTAATACAAATATTTTGACATCATAAAGTAACTAATGATATTTAACATTACAAAATATATATACTTTGTTAGCTTAAAATACCCACAGTTTATGATCATCGTTCATTGTCATACCTTAAACAATGTAGAACTTTTAAATTAACATTATTGCCATTATTTTGACAAATATTTACATTTTATATGATTTAAGAAGTAACATTTTTATTGTTTTGAAAAAAAAACTACATTAGAATCTAGTCATGTAGCCATTTGAAAAATTATTTTCATAAAGATACATTGAACATATCAATTTGTGTTGTAATTCTGGCTTTTTTCAATTATTGTTATACATAATTGACAGCATAAAGTAACTAATCATATTAAACATTACAAATTTTATATATTTTCTTAGCTTAAAATACCCACAGTGTATGATCATCATTCATTATCATAACATAAACAATGTATTTCTTTGACATTATTAACATTATTGCCGTTATTTTGACAAATATTTACATTTTAAATGATTTATGAAGTCATGTTTTTATTGTTTTGAAAACGAAACTACATTAGAATCAAGTCATGTAAGCCAATTGTTAAAATATTTCTCTTAAAGAACTCTTATACATAACAATGTGTGTTGTAATTCAAGCTTTTTTCACTTATAGTTATATAGAATAATTAAATACAGAAAAAATATAGAATATCTTGATTAACAATATAACCACTATACCAAAAATTAAAAAGTAGTCTTTTATTATTCTTAACAATTAAAATAATATTAATACAAATATTTTGACATTATAAAGTAACAAATTATATTTAACTTTACAAAATATATATACTTTGTTAGCTTAAAATACCCACGGTTTATGATCATTGTTCATTGTCATACCTTAAACAATGTAGAACTTTTAAATTAACATTATTGCAATTATATTGACAAATACTTATATTTCAAATGTTTTTAGAAGTAACATTTTTATTGTTTTGAAAACAAACTAAATAAGAATCAATTCATGTAGGTAGGCCAATTGTTAAAATATTTCTCTTAAAGACATCTTGAACATAACAATTTCTGTTGTAATTCTGGCTTTTTTCACTTATTGTTATACATTATTGACATCATAAAGTAACTAATCATATTAAACTTTACAAATTTTATATATTTTCTTAGCTTAAAATACCCACAGTTTATGATCATCATTCATTATCATAACATAAACAATTTAGTTCTTTGACATTATTAACATTATTGCCGTTATTTTGCAAATATTTACATTTTAAATGATTTAAGAAGTAATGTTTTTATTGTTTTGAAAACAAAACTACATTAGAATCAAGTAATGTAAGCCAATTGTTAAAATATTTCTCTTAAAGAACTCTTATACATAACAATGTGTGTTGTAATTCAAGCTTTTTTCACTTATAGTTATATAGAATAATAAAATACAGAAAAAATATAGAATATCTTGATTAACAATATAACCACACTATACCAAAAAGTAAAAAGTAGTTTTTATTATTCTTAACAATTAAAATAATAGTAAAACCAATATTTTGGTATCATATAGTAACTAACAATATTAACCATTACAAAATATATATACTTTCTTAGCTTAAAATACCCACAGTTTATGATCATCATTCATTATCATAACATAAACAATGTATTTCTTTGACATTATTAACATTGTTGCCGTTATTTTGACAAATATTTACATTTAAAATGTTTTAAAAAGTAACATTTTTATTGTTTTGAAAAAATAAACTACATTAGAATCGAGTCATGTAGCCATTTGAAAAATTATTTTCATAAAAATACATTGAACATATCAATTTGCGTTGTAATTCAGCGTTTTTTCATTTATAGTTATATAGAATAATATAAATACAAAAAAAAAAAATAGAATATCTTGATTAACAATATAACCATTCTATACCAAAAAGTAAAAATAGTCCTTTTTATACTTAACAATTAAAAAAATAGTAATACAAATATTTTGACATCATAAAGAAACTAATGATATTTAACTTTACAAATTTATATACTTTGTTAGCTTAAAATACTCACAGTTTATGATCATTGTTAATTGTCATACCTTAAACAATGTAGAACTTTTAAATTAACATTTTTGCCATTATATTGACAAATACTTATATTTCAAATGTTTTTAGAAGTAACATTTTTATTGTTTTGAAAACAAACTAAATAAGAATCAATTCATGTAGGCCAATTGTTAAAATATTTCTCTTAAAGACATCTTGAACATAACAATTTCTGTTGTAATTCTGGCTTTTTTTCACTTATTGTTATACATTATTGACATCATAAAGTAACTAATCATATTAAACTTTACAAATTTTATATATTTTCTTAGCTTAAAATACCCACAGTTTATGATCATCAATCATTATCATAACATAAACAATTTAGTTCTTTGACATTATTTACATTATTGCCGTTATTTTGCAAATATTTACATTTTAAATGATTTAAGAAGTAATGTTTTTATTGTTTTGAAAACAAAACTATATTAGAATCAAGTAAGGTAAGCCAATTGTTAAAATATTTCTCTTAAAGAACTCTTATACATAACAATGTGTGTTGTAATTCAGTTTTTTTTTACTTATAGTTACATAGAATAATATAAATACAAAAATAAAAATAGAATATCTTGATTAACAATATAAACACACTATACCAAAAAGTAAAAAGTAGTCTTTTTATTCTTAACAATTTAAAGTATAGTTATACCAATATTTTGATATCATAAAGTAACTAATGATATTTAACTTTACAAATTTTATATATTTTCTTAGCTTAAAATACCCACGGTTTATGATCATTGTTCATTGTCATAACATAAACAATTTAGTTCTTTGACATTATTTACATTATTGCCGTTATTTTGCAAATATTTACATTTTAAATGATTTAAGAAGTAACATTTTTATTGTTTTGAAAAAATAAACTACATTAGAATCGAGTCATGTAGCCATTTGAAAAATTATTTTCATAAAGATACATTGAACATATCAATTTGCGTTGTAATTCAGCGTTTTTTCATTTATAGTTATATAGAATAATATAAATACAAAAAAAAAAATAGAATATCTTGATTAACAATATAACCACACTATACCAAAAAGTAAAAATAGTCCTTTTTATACTTAACAATTAAAAAAATAGTAATACAAATATTTTGACATCATAAAGTAACTAATCATATTAAACTTTACAAATTTTATATATTTTCTTAGCTTAAAATACCCACAGTTTATGATCATCAATCATTATCATAACATAAACAATTTAGTTCTTTGACATTATTTACATTATTGCCGTTATTTTGCAAATATTTACATTTTAAATGATTTAAGAAGTAATGTTTTTATTGTTTTGAAAACAAAACTACATTAGAATCAAGTAATGTAAGCCAATTGTTAAAATATTTCTCTTAAAGAACTCTTATACATAACAATGTGTGTTGTAATTCAAGCTTTTTTCACTTATAGTTATATAGAATAATAAAATACAGAAAAAATATAGAATATTGTTGTACCCTGTATATATTAAGCACCCTGTATGTGTTATATGAATTCGCTGGATAACGCAATGGCCTACGTGACTGTGGGAAGTGCGTTGGTCAGCGAATTCATCGTGCGAAGACCCGTACGGTTCCCACGGATGGGGCCGTGTCGGCAGTCGAGAGTACGGACTCAAGTAGACAGAACCTCTGTAGTGTATTCAGAAAATCTTAGATATAAGTTAAATTGTGTTTGAGTAGAAATAATAAATTAGTGTATGTGCAGTAATTAAATTAGTGTTTTCATTTATAAACCATTAATTCCCGATTTCAGCGATAACACGGCGTTAGCACACATCATTTGGTGGCAGCGGTGGGATCTCTAAAAGAGAAAAACTGTTATATTTTCACGGCAGTGCAATTTTGGAGATCACTAATGAATTTACGTAAGCTATCGTCGTCGAAATTAAATTTCGGTATTATCAAGAAATTGGGATAAACACTCGTAAGTGTTGTCATAATCGCCACATAGAATATTTGTATTATACGCGTCGTCGCCGCCGCCGATACGTAGTAGCACGGACAAGGAGAGTTCGGTCGTCGTCGTCGTCGTCGTCGTCGTCGTCGTCGTTGCAGCCGCCGTGTTGACAGTGTCACCGTACAGTGCCTGTATGCGTCGCCGCAGGGGAGTAGAGCAAGGTCAACGCCGCCGTGTCAGTGGGTCAGTACATCAACATCGTGCCATCATCAACAGCAGCGTTATCAAAGATAAACAACAGTCGACATCGATCAGAATGCAACAGTATTTTTATTACATCGTTTTGTAAGTTTTTAATATTATTATTGTTGTACTCTTGTCTCTTATTAATGCATGTCGAATCCGGGGGCAAGCGATAGTGATAATTCAGATTTAATAGATTTATCTAGCCCGAGTAGTGATACCTCTAGTGGGGAATTATACGTACCACGCAAAGTTTTAAATAGGGAAAGGGACTGTTTATATCCAACAGGGGAGATTGTAGGTACATCTAGGTATCCATTACGAAGTCGAATTAGTTCAGAATATCCAGCAGATACAGAGCATCCTTTCGAATCAGAGCATCCAATTAAACCAGAGCATCCTTTCAAATCAGAGCATCCAATTAAACCAGAGTATCCAAATAATCCTGAGCATCCATCAACCCATTCACAGAATCCGGATCAACGGCAGACGTTAAAAAGCATAAAACAATCGAACGCCATTTTACACAAAGTTCAAGCGACA
Source organism: Nasonovia ribisnigri (assembly GCA_027563435.1). Taxonomy (NCBI): domain Eukaryota; kingdom Metazoa; phylum Arthropoda; class Insecta; order Hemiptera; family Aphididae; genus Nasonovia; species Nasonovia ribisnigri. The sequence continues at coordinate 41,733 of JANEHU010004976.1, forward strand.
CTAGGTAACATAGATATTGCAATCGCGCAGTCAACACAAGTACTCCGATCAAATAGAAAACTGCCGTCAAATAAAGTAGTCAAAATGACTAAACATATGTCCATAGAACAAGCACTAAAATTAATCCCAATGTTCGACGGGGAAAGTTCAGATTCAAATCATGCGTTCCAAAATTCCTGCGATTTTGCACTGCAAAATATTGACCCGAGTGAAAGTGAGAATTTCGTTAAAGGTATTACAACAAGACTCACGGGTAAGGCATATCGTGCAATACGATATAAAGAAATTAAGAAATATGAAGATTTGAAAACAATATTAAACTCAATGATTGAAAAAAAATTCACTTTATCACACTTACACTCGAAATTATCGATGTTCAGATTAGCATATGGAGAAACGATACAACAATACGCAGACCGAGCAGAACAACTATTTTACGAAATCCTGGAAACATCAATATCTACGGGTAGACTGGATAACCCAGATGATATATCAAAAATAACAGCGATGCAGATCCTTACTGCATTTACAGAGGGCCTGCCTCACGACACTAGGATAATAGTCAAGGCTAGAAAGCCGAACGATTTGAACGAAGCTGTTCAGATCGCAATCGAGGAGGAAACGTCACGCTTATCACAAAAGGAAATGCGTAAAAATAACACTCACCAGAAAGGGGATAATAAATACAAATCGAATCAAAATCATACAACGGCATCTCACAGCAAGTCAATTGGCGCTTGTTTTCTATGCGGACGAACAAACCACCAAGCTCGACAATGTCGTGCGTCAGAAGCAGATAAAATTCGGTATAAAGAGTCGCATCAGAAAGGAAAAACTGAACTACGCGATGTAAAAACAATTACATGTCGGTACTGTAAAAAACCAAATCATACATTGGAAGAATGTCGAAAACGCAAATATG